>QVNW01001805.1:0-13242 GCA_014825475.1 Pseudomyrmex flavicornis
TTTAAGGAGTTATGAGCGGTTAAATTTGGAGATTTTAAATGTCGGAATTTGGCAAAATGGTTCAGACAAAAGTTGTAGATCTCGACGAGATAAGACACAATAGTCCTATGGTCAAACGCTCCATCTTCAATATTTAAGGAGTTATGAGCGGTTAAATAGTGAAATTTTAAAAGTCGGAATTTGGCAAAATGATTCAGACAAAAGTTGTAGATCTCGACGAGATAAGACACAATGGTCCTATGGTCAAACGCTCTATCTTCACTAGGTAAGGAGTAATGAATTGTTAAAAAAGATACACAGTTTCGGGTTTAGTGAAAATGTAAGTTTCTACGTGGTAATTGTGAAATATCATGGTTTAAAATTATTTTATTTTGTAGCTAATTTTGTTTGTGCATGTAGCACAGAATAGAACGGCACCTTGTAGACATATCACGGAATAGAACCATGTTCACTTGTGTCGTACGCACCGACAAGTCGCTTGTATATTTAGTTACGTAGTTTCCGATGTACATCACTTGTGGACAGTGCGCTAACGTACGAACGGCAAAACGATTACTTTTTTTCTTATGGGCCTGGCCACTCTCAGGCTTCTCTCTGACTTTAGTATCAGCGATCGAGCGCATGCGTATTTCGTTGAACGTAGCTGTGCCTACGGGTAGAGACGGTAGTAGTGTTGTCGCAAACTGGAAAGAGTCATTTGAACTGTTCATGATTTGACACAATAGAATCGTGTGAGTTCGCAAGTGCAACTTTAATTACTTGGTTAGACGCTTAGACATTGCTAGCTTGTGAATATCGAGAGGTACAATTTGCTGCACATTTATCTCGCCGTGAGCCAGAAACGTCCGTCTCGTTAGGACGCATAACCTGATTTCTCACCAATAAACTTGTTTAACAAACAACAAGTTGTGTACCGTGCCTCGTGCTCCCATAATGATCTCATTGTTACGCTCGTCCGTGCTCTTGCATCATTTTGCATTTGGTTTTTTCCATGATGTCCACTGTGATCAACTGTTGTTGTTTACTTATCATTCATAACCTTTGTGTTTGTTAGCTATAAAATGAACAATTACTGTTACAATGTGTATATATAATGATTATATTTGTATAACTTTTTTTTTTAAGTTATATAACAACTAAGGATAAAGATTGTGCAAGCAAGTATGTAATATAATTCATAAGTTATCATTAATTATTTGCATTTTTACAGTGATATGAAGAAGGAAAGGCCGTATTAGAAGGAATTTAGAGATAAGAGTAATCCAGGTATATGCAAGAATATGCCTTCAGCTGCCGGTGCGTAAGATGTATATAATATGTGTTTAAATTCCTGCATGCAACACAAAACACATGTAATAATATTTGATGTAAATAAAAGCTGTTGTCCACAATAGACATAATGCATTATACATGTAAGATTTCTGATTAAGTTCACAAGTTAGAAAAGTTAAATTTACATGTTGGATGAACACACTAAATCAGGAACAATGAAAGTGAAACATACATATTTAGTAAATAAATAAAGAACATGCGTATTACAGGAGAATAAAGGAAAATAAATAACGGACTGATACCAAGAGCGGATGAAAATACATGCAGTAAAGGAAGTCTTATGTAGAAGTCCTGTGTCATAACATATTAGTACATGTTATGAAGTTCTTGCAAAATATGCAAACACTGAGAACACCAGAGAAAATATGCTTTTACCCAAAATTTTTGAAGAATGTGCAACTAGTAGAAGGTGTAGTTAAAAAACTCATTTAATGTTTTTTTGAAAATTAGAAAAAAAGAAAAATAAAAGTTGAACCAACTAAAAACTATGTAAACCTGTGTTAAAAAAATAAAGATGTAATTTTTTTTCATGTACGCATTTATAATTGTGCATATTTTGAAATATGTTTTACAAAAAACTTTTAAAGAGATATACATGGTTTTTATTGTATAGGTTATATATACTTTCATGTTCCTGATATTTATTCTGTAATAATAATCTCAAACTTCATGTTTAGATTTTGGATATTTCTATAGGATAAACTAACTTTTATATACATAAAAGCTGAGTTTTTTTTTCATCTTATTTGACATTGATTTAACTCTGAAAACGTTTTAGGTGGGACAAACCCAATCGGGCAGCAAAAGAGTGGGACTATGCCCAGTAATGAAGAATGCGGAATTCGAGATGTATGGGGTCACAACTTGGAAGAGGAATTTCGTACAATCCGTCAAGTCGTCCAGCAATATCAGTATATTGCGATGGATACAGAATTTCCGGGTGTTGTAGCTAGGCCTATTGGTAAAGAAATACAATTTTAGAATTTTAACATGTATTATTTCTGAAAATATATATATAGTGCAAATATTTTGTGGAACACAGGTGAATTCAGAACTAATGCTGATTATCAATATCAGCTTTTACGTTGTAACGTAGATCTGTTACGAATAATTCAACTTGGTCTTACGTTTCTTGATGAATCAGGAAATACGCCGGGCGGTAGCTATACAACATGGCAGTTTAATTTCAAATTTAATTTACAGTAAGTTTACTTATATATTAATGTTTCAAAGTCTAGTGTTAAATTTACATTTCTTTAGACTTTTTACTTTTTTTTTTTTAACAAAGTTTGATAATATGTATATTTTGTTCTTGCTAGTGAAGACATGTATGCACAGGATAGTATAGACATGTTACAAAATAGTGGTATACAGTTCAAGAAACATGAAGAGGAAGGTATAGATCCTTTAGAATTTGCCGAACTGTTGATGACATCGGGGATTGTTCTTGTTGATGATATAAAATGGCTATCTTTTCATTCTGGCTACGATTTTGGTTATTTACTGAAATTACTCACAGATCAAAAATTGCCACAAGAAGAAAGTGAATTTTTTGAGCTTCTTAGGATATACTTTCCCACAATATATGATGTAAAAGTGAGTAGAATTGTTTAAGGAAAATAGAAGAAAACTAGAAAAACCACATGTAATTTTATAATATGTTTCTCAATTATTTAAATCTACAGTATTTAATGAAATCGTGCAAGAATTTGAAAGGCGGATTGCAAGAAGTGGCAGAACAACTGGAAATTCAAAGAGTTGGTCCCCAACATCAAGCTGGTTCCGATTCTCTCCTCACTGGTATGGTCTTTTTTAAAATGCGAGAGGTATGTGTGATTTAAATCACCAAAATTATAAACTTTGTCGAATAATTTCATAATACTAATTTGCCTAAAATTTTCACTTCAGATGTTTTTCGAAGATAATATTGATGATGCTAAATATTGCGGACATCTATATGGTTTGGGAACATCATTTGTCATGAACGGATCTAGTGGATATATGGACAGCAATGGAGATAACGCCTCGACATCGTAATGTTCACCAAAAAAAAAAAAAAAAAATCCGAACAAATTATTTCAAATAAAGCGTTATAAAAAACTCGTTTTACACTTAATAATCAGCAAGTGTATAAATCATGTCCGAAGCATCATATTTTAACATCATCGCTGTAAACTCTACAAAAACACAGTTTGGACAAATGTCTCTTTCAGACGTACGCGTCTTATTTTTTAATTCTTTTGGATTCCTTCTGTGTGACTCTTTTTTGTAGATTTCTTCTGTGATACGTACCACCAATCGAAAACATTTACAGCACTGAACAGCATATAAAAATGTAATATAGTTTTTTTTTTGTAAACATTTGGACAATATTGATATATAAGATACTATTACAGTACAAAAATCTCATAATTTTCCCTTACTTTTAAGATCCTTGCAGTATACATATCTAGAAATATTCGAGTTATGCACACAGAAAAGAAGTTCTACGCTAAACGGAATCCCTATACCTATGTCCGAACTAAGTGCTATTGTACATGTCACATTATGTAGACGTATCTGTCACTGTTGATATGTAATATTTATTCTATGATACATTTGTAGCATGAGACACATTTTAAAAACGAGAAATTTGTTTAGATTTTACAAAAACTATCGCGCCGGAAAGATACAATGTTTTTCCGCATTTTTTTTTTTTAAGATAAAACTACATAAAACATTGATTTTTTTTTTAAATTGTGCATTTTTATTATGCATATAACGAATATTCTAATATATATATATAAGTATTTATACATAGAGAAAGCAAGAAGATATCGTTGATAACGAGTACTCGATAAAGTATCCTTATAATATTTGCTATATATATATATATACACAATATATATATGTATACTGCACATACTGTAAAACCTGTCGTCTGCGCGCGCGCGGCGCGTAAAAATAAAAAGAGTTTGGTACATTTTTGAAGTAACAGAACTAGAGATATCTGCTTTGTAAATATCGAACTGCGAAAGTCGAATAAATAATTTGTCTCTAAAGCGTCGAGTTTTAATGTACTTATAGAAGAATTCAGATTTGCGACGGACAAACGTGCATGAACGGATACGCCCTTTTTATCTGGGACACGTGGGTCCTTTCCCGTTCAACATGTTGCGTATCTACCTGTAGTAGAGAGATAAATGTACGTTATCACATTAGAGACCGATGATATCAGTACCGTTATCGCGTCTTGTTACTTGATTTCCAGTTCAGTTTCGCCGTGGGTGTTAAAGTAATTAGTTCGTAACGTCACCGATTTATACAAAAATGCGATCTCGAGCGTCGCGGAAAAAGCTCGATTGCATTTTCGCATCGCCGAAACGAATCGTTCTTCTCGCTTGTCTATTTTCATTTTTAATGCCTTATGCCAGTACTGCGCAAATTGAAAATAAGACGTTTGAAAGTGCATTCGGATTGATTTCACGCGAGTCATTTGAGGAACACAATTCGTGGGAGAATGGATCGCCGACGCACGCGGAAGAAGCGGAAACCCCTATAGAAGCCGAGGATCTCGCGGAGGAAGAGACAGATTTAACTCCCGTCGAGAAATCCGACGGCGAGGAAAATCCGATACCAATTTTACCGCGTACCGAAAATGATTTCACAGCAAAAAGCGAGCCCGAATCGAAGTCGCACGCTGTTGAAACTCTTTCCGGTAAAATGGCAGACGAAAAGAATGGAAAATATGTAAGATACGGTAAGCGATTCCTGTTATCAATGGGCGTGACCATCGTTTCGCAATGAGAAATAATAGATAGTAATAACAGATACGGAATTTGCAGCTTTTAGTCATTTTTTAAATTAAAAACGTCTTTAAAAAAAAAAGAAACAAAAAAAAAAGAAACTTATTATTCGAAACCACAATTTTAAAACTGACGCAACATATATATCTATATATATATATATATATATATATATATATATTAGATTCTTTGGCTATACAATCTATATCGCAGCTTATCATAAAGTGCAGAAATGTTTATCAGTTGTTCAGGTTGAAAATGAATCGTAGATGATTCATTGAATGAGACGAGTTCTTTCGATAGAATCGTGAGCTCATATATACAAACAAAATAAATAAAATAAATAATTGAAGTTTATTCGATCAACTGTCGGATTGCGCAAAATAGCGAAAAAGATAATATGAGATATTTTTGCATATTATTTTGTACTAGTAACATTTTTTCATAGTAATAACATTTTTTTATACTAATATACACTTTCAAGAACCTATTTTCTATGAGAAACATTACAAAACCTATTTCGCTAAAACTATTTTTAATAATATTATTTTGACCGATATTCTTTCTTAATGCACATTTGCAGACTCGAATTTGCCTGAAGCTGAAAGATACGCGCCTCGTTCAGACGATAATCCACCTTCTTACATGCTAACAGACCAGAGATTGAAAGAAATTCGATCGCAGTTCATGTACTGGTACTTCGATAAGGGTGGCGACGATGAGAAAGGAGATTATCAATCAGCTTTGCAAGCGACAAATTTACAAATACACAAGAATTTGAACTTTCAGTTGCCTTTCTTCGGCTTTAGATTTAATTATACAAGAGTACGATTGCAAACATATAAATGTTTATATATAAGTTTCAATAATAATATAATCACTTGTTTAATTACTTCTGTAATACGCTAGAACTATTACTAACGAATATATATTTAATCCTATAAATTTATCTGATAAAGGCGCAATACGTCGTACAATTAAATGAGATATTACTCATCATCGTTCTAGTTAACAGTCAATGGATACTTAGAATTCAGCGATCCACCGGAGCATTATACCTATCCTCTTGTATTTCCGATAAAAGATTGGCCTAAGAAGAACGATCCTAGTTTCATCGGAATTTTCTTCAGCAAGTGTCGCATAGGTAAAATTCGAGAAACCGACATCGATCAGAGAAAGCCGGGGGTGTATTTTAGGTACGCATTCGCAATATATAAACTTCTATTTGCCTGCGCGTAATTTATTCAATTTTGCACGGAAACTTTCAAATAACTGAAGAAATTTGCGAAAAATAATAATTATTATTCATCAGACTCGAGAGAGATTTGCAAGGGAGAACCGATCAGTTCGGAATTGAAATGAGAGAACGCCTAATGTGGGACATTCGTACGGGTGTCGTCGGCGCGGACTCGTTCATACCGAAACACGCCATTATCGCAACCTGGAAGAACATGTCTTTCACGGGTGGCATTGACTCGTCTCTTCACAGAACAAACACGTTTCAATTGGTCCTGGCTACTGATGAAGTTTACACATATGCGATTTTCAACTATTTGAATATCCAGTGGACAAGTCACACGGAAGCAGGCGGTGATACAACTTTAGGCGAGAACGGGGTTCCCGCATACGTAAGCAATTGCGAAAAACGTTTAAGTTGCCGAAACGAATATACAAAAAAGTAAAATTTGATTTTTGATAAAAAAAATTAAATTTATCAAGGTCGGGTTCAATGCTGGAAACGGCACCCAAAGCTACGAGTACAAGCCTTATTCTCAAGCCACCACAATACGCGATTTAACGAGCAGAGGATGGGCGAACGGTTTTCCGGGTCGGCATATTTTCAGGATTGACGAGAAAATAATGTTGGGCACTTGTAACAAAGATATCGGTGAGCAAATGCGAGAGAAGATATTTTAAGAAATGTCGATAAAAGAACACAATTTGATCTTATCCACGCGCGCGATGTTACACAGCTGGAGCTCATTTGCCGTTGGTCTTTGCGCCTGAAAGCGGCAACATGTTGGGTGGCACGGTCGTCAACATCACAGGACCGTGTTTCAACGAGAGTCAGAAGATCAAATGTCGTTTCGAGACCGAGGTGGTGTTGGGCATGGTGGTGGACAAAAATCGCGCGATTTGCGTACAGCCGTTCTTGAAATACGAAGGCTACATAGGCTTTTACATTGCCATCGACAGTGGAACTTACGATTGGAAGGGAAAATACTTTGTCGGTAAGATGATTTCGTTTTCGTTCAACGTTGCGCTCTTTTATATAACTCTATTAATCGTTCGTGAAAAAACAAGATTCTAAAAATACATTTCTTTCCATGTCACTTTTATATACTAAACGCTTGCAGAAACTCCGGCAACGGCGACGGAGAGAATTTTTTTCAGCGATAAAGAGGCTGTTCACAAGAAAGACCCAGCGGAAATCAAAATCACATGGAACGCATATAACTTGACCACTAATGCCGACGCGGATATCCAAATCTCGTTATGGGGTTACAGAGAGACAAAGACAACCCCCGAGTTTGATTACATAACAACTATAGAGGTTTGTGCGTGACGATAAACGATGGACGATAAGAAAATGGAATGGCGATTAGATTAGAAAGTGCTATGTATGTATTCGTGTTTTCAGAGATCGCACAAAAATATTGGTAGTTACATTATTAAACCGGCCAGATACCGAGACATGTACAATCCGTATCACACAGACATGGTGTTCGGTTTCCTCCAAATCAACTTGACTGATCCGCACTTGTATTCCGGACTCTCGATAACACCGTAGGTTTCGCGAGAAGAAAGGACACGTTTTTCAATCCAACAACCTGGATTGACAATTCAAATTTTGTGATTTCAATTTTGTGTAGGAGCTTGTGGAGCAGACCGATTCCGCTCGCATGGTACTTCACTCCTCAATGGGAAAGACTATACGGGTCGAAATGGCCACAAAGGATCTGCGACAAGTGGATTATGAACGACCGATATCTCAAGAATTTCGCAGCTGACGTGGCACTTTGTCCCTGCGTTCTGGATCACGCTTTGTACGATAAAGGCCGCTTCTTACCGGATTACAACTGCGACAAGGACTCCAATCCTGATTGCTATTACAATCAACGCGCGCGTCACTGCGTGAGAACAGGTGCGCCCAAGTAAGTGATTCATTCTTTTGTTTGATATACTACTACTACTACTTTGGAGAAATTTTGAGAGAGATAACAACTCTTATCTATCCCCCTTCGCGTCATTAAATAAACTCGATATTTATGACTTCTTCTAAACGTTTCTTCACTCCATAAGCTCGCAAGCAAATCACCGTGTGCCTACAATTCAACAGCTTGAAAATTGATTTTCCGGTAACTGTTATCGCTCACACGTTTCAAATTCTTTTGTGGCACTCACTATATTCGCGCTTTTTTTTTTTTTTTTAGTTTGGACGGTTCGGAACAGCAGTGTTGTTACGACAGAAATGGTTATTTGATGCTTACGTACGATCAACAATGGGGATCACGACCGCATCGTTCGCACAATCTGGGTTATTTCCCTTGGAACGAAGCTAACAAAGTTCCGACCCTTTCGCACTGGTATCACGACGTGGTGCCTATGTACACGTGCTGTCTTTGGCAGGAAGAGCAGGCTGTCGGTTGTGAAACGTTCCGATTCGAGAGACGACCTTCCCAGGATTGCATAGCGTATCAATCTCCAGGTGTGTCAACGGTGTTCGGTGATCCTCACTTCGTCACGTTTGACGGCGTCGAGTATACGTTCAACGGTAAAGGCGAATTTGTTCTGCTGCGAGTAAACGACCTCACGGACAAGCTCGATGTGCAAGGTAGATTCGAGCAAATGCCGGACAACGCTTACGGACACGTGATGGCGACGCATCTCACCTCGATAGCGGGTAAGCGTCTATTTTACAGAGGAACAAATATATTGTTGATACGTTTTGCCGATACGTGCAATCGATTGTTTCGTGCTCTCTGTCTAGCAAGAGGTAACAATTCTGCTATCATCGAGGTCCGTTTGAGACCGAAAGATGCGCAATGGAGGTATCGACTTGATGTTCTCGCGGATGGTCAAAAAGTGTATTTCGACAGAAAAGCCTTGAAGTTCCAACATTTTCCCGGCGTCGTCGTTTACACTCCGACGTACATTCTGAATCAGAGCGAAGTCATCATCATGTTCGACACCGGTGCTGGCGTGGAAGTTGTGGAAAACGAGGGTTTCATGTCTACGCGAATGTATCTACCGTGGACATATTTGGTAAGAAAGAAAAGCAAGTATATTTATTTTTGTAGAAACTGAGAAACTAGCGTCATGAAATTGAAAGCGCACACACACTCTCTCTCTCTCTTTTAAATTACATTGGAAGATATTATTTCATTATTTTTAACAGAATAGAACAAGAGGCTTATTTGGCATATGGAACTTCGATAAGACAGACGACTTGACGAGTCCAGACGGATATCAGGTCCCAATCAATTCCGTGAATCATTCGGAAACCATTCATAAAAATTTCGCGATACATTGGATGCTGGAGGATAAGGATACAAAGCTGAAAGGAGTGATGCCTCTGTTCTATAGGGAATTCGGTAGAACAGCAAGCTATTACGCTAATCGCACGTTCGAACCCGAATATCGAAAATACCCCACGGAGATACTCCCCGTGAATAGATCACACGATATCGAGCGCGCGATGGAGTTGTGCGGCGAGTCGTATCAGTGTCAATATGACTACGTTATGACCTTAAATCGAGATTTGGCGCACTTTACCAGAAATTACTACGAGACGTACAAGCAAATCAATACGTTGAACAAAGAAGAAAGTAAGTAAGATGCAACGTATCTTATGATGTTGCATTTTAGAAATCTCTGACATATCGAATTTCGATTTGGCGCTATATCTTTTGGCACACTCACGACACGTGTATGAATATTTGATGTTTAAGTTGTGTCTTGCGGTGTACTGGAAACGCCACGGTTCGGGCGTAAGAGCAATTTCCTGTTCATCCCTGGGACGAAAGTGAGTTTCGAATGCAATCAAGATTTCATACTCGTTGGTGATAAGCGTCGGGTGTGCACGCCGGAAGGACACTGGAACACGCCCGAGTATGGGTACACGGAATGTCTTCGTGAGTATTCCACGCCATTATTCAATACAAATGTCCCGCTGCACTTTCACCCATGTACCGGCTTAACGATCCTAAACGAGGTATAGCGAGATAAGGAATGGGATATTACGCGGGGAGAAAGTATCAAATGGTCGCGCGGTTCATCAGACTACTTAACTTTCGGAGCGCATCAAATCAACTCGGTTTCAAAGTTAGATCGAGTAATTAATCTCTCCAGTGAGACGAGTTTATAAAATTATTATAACGAAATAACGTCGAGAGTGCTTTAAAACAAAAGTAGAACTTTTTGTCGTTTTTTTTTTTTTTTAACATATTTCTCAGCTACTTTATAACATTGGTTTTAACGTTTTCTTTCTTGTGTGTCGTTTTTCTTTCTTTCGCCTCATTGGATTTTCCAATCAGTAGGCGGGTCTTCTCATGTGTGCAGCACCGATTGACGCTTATTATATTTTATATATATATATATAAATATATATAGGTTACGTCGAGTACGTTCAGCGTACAGCGTGGACCGTAATGGGCATTATTGCCGTCGTGTTCGTTCCCGTGCTGGCCTGCATCGTCGGTGGTTTCCTTTACATAAGAAAAACCCATATGCGGGGAGGCTCGACGAAATCGTGGCGTTATAGCGGTGTCGACTCCGGTATCGATAGTGATTCCACATTGTTGAAACCGACCGGGCCGCTAAAGTCGTACGATGACAGAACCGTTACTCCAATTAGCGACTCTAGCACAGTTGAGACTAACAGCGGCGCAAGAAAGCGCCGCAGTTACGACAGAGTTTATCGCACGCACGAACCTTTGCCCAATAGACCGGATATTGACTTTGAGGAAAAAGAATGGGACCTAAAGGAACCCTTGTCGCCCGCCGGATCGGATTCGGGCACGGATTCGATTAGAAAGACAGGCAGTCCTACTAAAGAGAGCGATGTGTAGATGATGTCTCACAGCAATTATACTATACTAGGAAATTTTCTTAGTTAGGAGTAGAAGAACATACAATACATTTTGCTTAGCAAAGAATGACGATTTCAATTGTTAATTAAGCATGTGTGTGCGTGTATGAATGTGACCATGACAACACATCTACTTTCGAAAAACAGCGCATATTATCTTGTACACATAAAATTAATATCACAGATTAAATTCGACATGGAATTTGATCGAAATCTGACGGAGGAAGAGAAATAACTGATAAACCTTCTCTTTACAAAATTTAGGTTACTATTTTTTGGATAAAAATTTATTCCAACTATAGCTCCATTATCGCATTTTTCGTTAAGTGCCATCGGTGTGTTTACATGTAGATAATAGAGATATTACTGTTCTTGCTGTGGAATAGAAATAGATGCAATATTGTGTGTATTTTAAGAATGTACATTATCGCTGTTATTCATGAAATGCCAGTTAATGTAAAGTACGCCAAGCGTAGATTAAATGCAATAACAACAACAACAATCTAATTGTAACGTCGGTTTATATGCAGTAATGTTGATTTAGATTTACATTAAGTTAATATCATAACATTTGTGTTCATGTACTGTGTACAAGTTCTATTGTAATAAAATTTTATATAACACTTTTTTGGAAATCGCACGAGAAATTTCTATTCCACATGCATGCACAGAGAATGATTGTGACAACAAAACCGATTATCGTTACGATGCAGCACATTGAAACATTAGAATGGAATGGAAATTTCTACCGGTGT
Source organism: Pseudomyrmex flavicornis (assembly GCA_014825475.1). Classification (NCBI taxonomy): domain Eukaryota; kingdom Metazoa; phylum Arthropoda; class Insecta; order Hymenoptera; family Formicidae; genus Pseudomyrmex; species Pseudomyrmex flavicornis. The sequence continues at coordinate 11,964 of QVNW01001805.1, forward strand.
TATCATAAATTTTTTACTCCTTTGTTCTCTCACCAACTTCTGTCCTTCTTCCTTTTTTATCTAAATATTTTTTTAACGTTACATAATTTGTAATCAGAGAAATATCATTCTGCGGATGATGATGAAATAGCATAGCAACTTCCAGTTCATCCGTTTTATGTGATCCAAAAATTATTGTTCGTATATTTATATGTGCAACGTGTGTCTATTTTGTTACGCACTGTGTGCAGGACAGCAGGAATATAGCTCTCGTGAAGCGGGTATCACAACCGGCATAGTGCTCGCTTGTCTGGTTCCTATATTGCTGATAATCGTCTGCGTCGGATACCGACTTCTTAAGGGTCGTAAAGAACAACGGGAACAGGACGAAATTCTTACGAGGTATCAGATTTTCCTTCGCCGAAATATAGACTTTATGCTCGACTGTGCACACAACTATATAACATATATGCGCAATTCCATTTTAGAACACGGCAAGCGGAACTGCAACGATTGCGAAAGATCGAGGACGACGAGTCTGCGCCCTACTCGAGTAAAATCACGGAAATCAATTAGTTTACGACTTTATCGACTATAATCAAAATTTTTAGAAACGTAGAGAGAAATTTTGTACGTTATTGTTCATATCATCTCTGCATATTTACACGTTTTTATCCATAAAGTTACTAACATTATTTAATTTTTAGTATATTTAAATGTATTTTTACATGGGTACAAAGTTTTTGATGCGTTATGACGTAATTCTTTAAATATCGTTTTTATAAAACACAATATATATATATAAGATGTAATGCGCCAATATACGGTCTCTTTTATATAGGATTAAACTACCAGAGCGAGAAGTAATAATAATAATATAAAAACAAAATAATGACAAATAAGAACCAAGCGTTACTTGTATCATTTGCTGTATTATTATTTCTTGTCGATATATACATTCGATTTTTATGTACCAATGTCTTTTATTTACACAAAGTCGCACTGATAATCTGTCTGAACATGTTTCAATAATGAAGCAACTTCGTCTATAAAAGCCATTAACGAATCGAGTCAATTAAAATAACATACTTATAATATAAATAAAACAAAAGAATATTCTGATCATTTTAATATGTATTACTCCAGATACTAAATTGGTAAATGCATTTTTTCCAAACTTACCAAGTCACCGACAGATTATCCGTGTTGCGTTCAGATATAATCCTCTCGACTTCTCGATCAATTTTATGTAAAAATTGTGGATTTGTAAGTATGTGATTAAAACAAGATGCGTCGCACC
>QVNW01001806.1:0-14213 GCA_014825475.1 Pseudomyrmex flavicornis
AACGAAGATTCTCCCTCTCGCTCTCTCGCGCGCCCGGCGGATCATCTGCATATCTAAATAATCGAACGTAGCCATGTGTCGTGGCGCGACAAGGAGGGCCAGAGCCCTGCGATGGAAAAGGACGTGTATGGCGTGTGCGCGCCCGTCTCGTTCGCCGGTAGCCCCGGCGGTACCCTGTTTTGCATTGCAAATATCGTCGCGGTCCCCGGGGTTCCTTGAACCAGATCCGATTGGCTCAGTCAGTACCGCGAATCTAGATCTATCTCTTTCCATTGGACCTTTAATCCAGCGGACGCGCTTCATTGATTGTCGATTGAAAACCGCCACCTAACCAACAGCGCGCAACAACACCATCACCATCACCTCCCTCCTCCCGCTTTCTCTCACTGTTCGCCCTTTTTCTGCGTTATCACGCGTATACATATATATATATAATATAAGTCTCTCTCGATATCTCTCGGTCTTTGCGTGTGTAGATCCGTACTCTTGGCCGTGGAAAATCATTTCCATCCCATCCCATTGTGGGCAGGGACATGCTCGTTCTCGACAGCTGCACCGCTTCAGGAATATATTTAATGCGCGCTTGATAAATGGCGGTGCGCAAAGAAAGTTTAGACGGAAAGTTAGCGCGCGCGCGCGCGCGCCTCAGGCAAATTTGGATGGATGATTCTGTGAACGCATCGTTAGATAGCAAAGACCGATACGTCCGACTGGTCTATCGACAGAGTCGTCGGACATCTGTTTGGGCGTTTTGTCGCGCGTGCCGCGGCGAGGGGCTTCGACGAGATGCGCATTACGATGTTCCCGACAACAACGCGACGAGTCTCCGCGTCCGCCGTAATGTTAATACCTTCGCTTCCAAGGGCGCGACTGGAATTAAGATCTTCGTGGCGACGAAAAATTTTCGAACATGGCTCCGAACGTAGCTCCGTTAGATAGCGATCGTGATTGCAAATTTACATTAGTTTCCAGAGGCGCAATAAATTACATTCTCTTGCTCACGCAGAATGATAAGACGTTTCGTGCGAGAGTCTGAAGTTTTTTCGATTTAATTCAATCATTGTCGTATCTGTCATATCAGAATGTTTTTTACTAGAAATGCGCCGATACGCAATTTTTGAGTGAGTCTGGGAGACCCATGTCTGTCCGTGAGGGATTAAATTTCTAAATAGTTTTTTTACTTGTAAAATCTCTATCAAATAGAAAGATGTAGAATAGGCCACTATAGAAGCACGGTTGACTGCGTGTTGGAAATCATTTATTATGTGTGTCGAAGTAACAACCGTTTCGACCATTGGATGTGGTCTTTTTTCAATGTAAGATAACGTTACATGAAATGTATTCGATAATAATCTAAAAACATGCATGTAATGAGATTTACATACACTAGTGGATTCTTAGAAGATTTCGTTACATATGTAAAATTAGTTTAAAAAAAAAAAGTCTATATCGGATATTGAAAAACGGTTATAGCGATATATTAAATAGACCGAAGAGAGATGCGCTGAATATTGCGCGCGCGTTCGCTATCATAAATCTCATTCAATTTCCATTGCTCTTTTAATCCCACGGAAGCAGACATCGATCGACAAACGTCACTCCCGTTACTCCACTCGTACGCGATTATTCCATACTCTTTTTTAAAGAGATCTACCCCGCGCGCGAAGCCGTTGTAATCGGCACACGCGTCAATTGGCAGCTGCCATTTCGGTAATGAATCGGCACGCCGAGATGTCCTTACTGATTTATCGACTGATTAGCATACCGAACCAAGTCCGTGGGGGTTGCGCGCATTCGTTTGACTCCCCGTGCGTCATTGAATCTAGTTCAGCTGCAGAAGTGACGACTCTCTGCTATAAGAATTGCTTGTCAAGTCCGAGATGTGACTTATTACATTGACATGTTTAATTTATTCGAACGCGAAGTAATGCAAAACGTATTTCTCACGCAGAAATATTTTATTTATTCGCGTAATTTTATTATTTCTTTTTTTTTTTTTATAAACTCGTATTTCTCGATTTTTTAAGACGAGTTCTATCGATGAGGCATTGAAAACAATAATATCGCAAAACCGCACGATACAGTCGTCGCTTGTGTTGCGAGTCAAAAGAATAAAAAAAAAAAAAGATATTCCGCTGGTTCCGTTATCGTCCGCGCGGTTGATATCGGCCGTGACTCGAATCGAAGAAATAGAAATATTACAACTTTATCATCGCGTATACACTTCGCGTATAAGTATATATTACGTCGGTTGAACTTGTGTCCGTCTCGGAGGAGTTGAGTTTTGTGTAGGCAAAACTCCGCCGCCTCCTTGTGCGCATTGTACCTGCTTCGAGAACAGGGCGCGAAATGTCGCGCTGCAGGTAGAGATCAGGTTGACTTACGACCCGTCTGCGTTATTAATAGCCCGGATTTTACCGTCGAGGTGATCGCCAAGGCGACACCACTTTACACACGACTTAGCTGAGTGATCTATCAACCATGTTACGCGTTCCAATTTGACATTCGTCGAGAGAGAAATTTTATTTTTCTCGATGAAATATAAACACGTGTATACGCGCTAACTGTTTCCGTAGGAATTGCCCGACATTTGTCAATCGCGTCGAAATAAACTCTTTCCTAATTAAATTTACCTTCAGCAAATAAAGTTCATAATCATCAATAAAGATTTTAGAGTAACTCACGTCTGAAACAAATAAGAGAAATAATGAGCATAGCGGCAATGCGCGTAGACCGCATCGTGTTTTTTTTTTTTTTTTTAATCACGAACCTTTTTCACCTTATTATAAATTATCAATTTACAACAAGGCGATAGAGTTTCTATCCTGCCATCACGGCACGAAGATGATTTATTTACGGAGATAACTTCGGGGAGAATGCGAGAATATCTCTCTCTTCGCGAGAGACGTTTGCATTATGTCTCGCATAAGTGAGACGAAAGACAGGGCTCGTCGTCGTCGTCGTCGTCGTCGTCGTGCATTGTGAACGGTGTGCCCGGGATCGCAGGTGGACAGGGCTTGACTTATCGTCGTCGGTGTGCGATCGTCGGAGCGCCGGTCTTTCCCGACAGGTGAACCGATCGCGAAAAGTGACCCGACTAGTGACCCGTCGGTCACAGCTGGTGCAACCAACACACAAAAGCACGAGTGTCAGCATCGATATCCTCGCGTCTCGTCCAGATGATGTTTTCGTCGGGTCAACCGCCTCATTATGCCCGGCCCGAAGGACGGGGCTACAGATTATTGTGTCGCTTTTATGACAGGCTAGAACTCCATAGATTTATGCGCTGACCGTTCGAGAAACCGATCGGACATTATTATTGCGCCGACTGACGAACCAATCACGAGTTGACTCGCGGTGTTTTGCCAGACTCGTAAAGTTTTCCTCGATTATTACGCGAGAGCAAATATAAAACAATATAAATGCAAATGGCGCGCGCGAATATGGTTGCATTTCTCGGCAAGCAAGAAGAACTCTGTATCGGGTTTATCGATTTGTATTAATCCGGGCGTAATTAAGCCCGCCGCTGGGCGCTCGATAACATCTAAAGTTACTTAGCGCGCTTGAGCGCCGGCGATTTGCGAGATCGTTTACTACGCTCCAGATAAAACTTAATAAAGCAAATTAGATTTACGGCCGCGGAGATTGATAACCTTATAGCTGCGCGCGATACCATTTTGCGGACGGTATCACCGCGTCGGGAAAGAGACCGGCGCGATAGAATCAAGATTAAAATGCGAACGCGGAGAGAGATGCGTATCGAGGCAGATAGATAGTTTCGATTCCGCAGACAAATGATCGAAGATCTTTAAAGCGACGTCGATATATATCAAGGCGATATAGGTAGAAAACTGCTTTCTTTATAAACTTTTTACGCGCTCGGCTTTTGCTGAAAACTAACAGAAAAACTCCTTTATAATTTCTAATATTTACGATATATAATAACTTGTCCTCGAAAAACGCACACACGTGAATTTTCCACTTCGTAACTATCTTGGGAAGCAAGAAAGTTAAACTAATGCGCGAGATACGACGTGATGTCATCACAACACTTGGAACCTGTTATCTGTTCTACTGAGTCGTCAGATGGATACGTGACATTGTAACAGTGATATATCTCGTGAAGGAAGCTTTTCCACATTCACAAGAATATAGTGTTGTTACGGCATTGTTTTATCAAACGCCTTCTGCTTCTCGAAAATAACGAAGGGGAAGAGATTCTATTTCATAATAATTCTTTAAACTTAGTATGTAAATCTCCCCCCCCTCTCTCTCTCTCTCTCTCTACAATAAATATTTAATTACTTAATTGCTTTTATTTCTAGGACAAATAAAATTAATTATAAAAAATAGCGAGATACTTCACGATAAGAAAAAAATAGAAAATTAATAGAATATAATTTTAATAACGCGACAAACATTATTCAAGATGCAACGGACTTCGCATCAGATTTCTGATTGCGTGACGCAATCGTTGAAATTCAAAGCTGCCGCCCACGTTCGCGCGTTATCTGGTCTCTCTGTCTTTCTCTCTCTCTCTCTCTCTCTCGGGAGAGCCCGGTGGAAAAGGAGTCGCGGCGTTCCCGAGCGGGAGCAATTGTGCGGGAGAATTTTCAGGATAAAAAACTGCAGCAGGGATCTTTTCTTCTGTCAGACAGTGAGGTATCAACGCGTACAAGCGATATCACAAACTGCCCCCCCGCCGTGTCGTGCACCGGCTATATCAATATTATGCTTAGTCGTTTCCCGGTAAAACGTACCCCACCAGGAGAAACTGTTGCGTCTGCAACAGCGGAGATTGGATACCCGTTGGTGACGGAGATGTCGCATGAGCGAATATTATCCAGGAAGTCGAACAAAGCACCTTCTTCTCGAGCGAACTTCGAAATCGACGCGTCGTTATCTTTAAGTCGCCGCTTTGACGATTACTTTTTGATAATATAAATATTTGTGAAACGTGTTCACCCTTTTCCTTTCGTGTGTTACTGAAACTGCACAAGTATTCACTGATAAAAATCGAATGTAATAGAAGAAACGGCGTCGTAAATTTTTATTTAATTCCAAAAAAGTGTCGAGATGAGATTTTAAATGATTTTAATGATCTTTAAATTATTCTTTTTCGAGAAAGAGAGAGAGACCGAAGCGAGGAAACGCCGGCGACATCGACGATATCGTTTCGTCGTATGGGAGTTGCTTAAACGGTACGAACAACGACGTTTCCATTGTCGACACGACCGTCGGGTTTCGATTCTAACATCGAAACGCCTCGGCGAGTCGCGCGTAGGTATAATGTTGTATAAATGTGTCGAATCGGGCGACCGACCGACGATCGATCGATACGAAATGTCATTTACCACGTAGGAGTTCCGGGAGCGGACGAGACTTTCGAATTTAAATTGCGAACGGTTTCGCGAATTCACCCAGTCATCCGATCGTTACCTCATCGCGCGATATTTCGATCCGATTGGAATCGCGATCGGACTCCTCCTTTCGTACATCTCTCAGCTCTTAATAATAATCCGCGACTTCGTGTATCCTCTTTGCGAACGTCTGCTCCGCTTTTCGTTCACCGAACGCAGATCCCACTTTTCGATAAAACTCCTCCGAACATCGCTTTAATCAGCATTTGCTGAATACGTCTTGAAACAATAAGAGTTCTGATTGAGCGAAATTTTTATACATTCACTACACGCTACCTCGGACCGATGTCGATGTTTGTAATGTTTTTTTTTTTTTTTTTTTCAAGAATAAATTAAAGACACGTTGTATACTAGAAAGACTGTGCGAGTCTTCGACTGTCGACCATGTAAACATCGATTAATTTATATCTCCGTTCTATCCGCGTAAGAAATCGGAGCAGCTGAACGGACGTGACGAGTCACGCAATTTGTCGTCGTCTGCCGTCGCCATTGTGCGATCGATTTTCGAAGATCGAAATGTACAATGCGGAGGGCACAATGGTGATGAGAGGAGGAAAAAAAAAACGGTCCGAGACGGTCGTCTCGAGAAAAGATCTGATCCACGGTTTCTACCCCAGGATTTTCCAGGATCGAGGAACGAAGCGTGCACGAAGTCAACGGCAAGTGTCGTGTGACCCCGAAATTCGTAACGGGTGCAAAAAAAAAAAAAAAAAACGGGGCGCATACAACGGGGCACGATTGAAAGAGGAAGAATAACTTCCCCGTTTTTTTTTTGCGAGTGACATCAAGCGGGAGGGATTCTCGTGATGCGGAAAGGACGAGATTTCCACGCTCGACCCTCGCCGACGTAGATCATATCGGGGCAAAAACTCGCTAAATACGTCCTTAAATGTCGCGGCTGCGTTCTTCGGTAGCCTGCGGTTACGCAATTTCTTCTTCGTTGACTCCGCGTGTTAGGGTTGAGTCCGTTTTGGGAGACTGTCAGCGGTCCCTAAAAGAGCTTCGAATTGAAGAACATTATATTTCACAGAACGTAAAAAAGTTTAGAGATAAAAAAAGAAAAAAATATTAATTTTTACATCAGTAAAATTGTTACATTAACATTAACGTTCATTATGAAGAATGTCACATTTGCAAGCAAATAGGTTGCGATCTTCCTACAAATTATTTGAATAATGACTACCTCGAGTTTTTTTTTGCTTTTAAGATACAATGATGTGGAAGACAGACAATGTGGATAGGTCGTCTTCTCTTTTCTGACATTATGCTTATGCGCCGCACCTTTACAATTTTCGTGTAGAAACGAGGGCGAGCCGTCGAAGCGGGACCGAGGATAGAGGTAGGTATAACGAACGAGATTATGATGACGAAGCGAGCATTAACGGAGACGAAGAAGATGAGCAAGTGAGGATAGATTGGAACGAGCGAGCGCGGGGCAGGAAAAAGAAAAAACAAGAAACGCGAGCAAGGCTTGTAAAACGTTCGTGGGTTTCGGTAGATTCGCGATGTTGGTCTCCTCTTTTTAATTTTGAGAATCCAGTTAGTCCCTTGAGAGAGAGAGAGAGAGAGAGAGGGAGAAAGAGAGAGAGAGATACATCGGACAATCCTCGATTCATTTGAATAAGCCGTGTAAGTACTAGCCGGCCGATACCGGGGACCGATGGCGAAGGTATATACGGAAGGAAAGAAAAGGAAAGGCGAGTGAGACGAGGGAGGAGAAAAGGGAGGGAGCGACAGCGGGAGAAGATGAAGTGAAAAGAAGAGAAGAAGACGACGAAGGATGAAAATGCGCGAGACGGAGGGAGAGGGTCGTGGAGGGGAAGCAGCGCGCGTATATCGCTTACCACGAAACGCGACTTCACGGACAGGTGCACCTACATGCACCAACACGTTCGCGGCGAAAAAGGTACGGGCATTATACATTATGATTCGTCATTTCGGAATAACAACGAAGCGCAGCGCGCAGCCACGCCTTCCTCCGACGTGGAATTCTACATTTGGGACACGTATCTCGTCGCGGAACGAGACGGAAACGTTGCCGAGACTGTGTCTCTGCAGTAATCTGAGCTCTTAAAATTATATATTTGTAGAAAAAAGAGAAATAATGAGACATTACTTATAATAAAAAAAAAAAAAAAAAAACTTATCATCTTCTTATAATTAAAATCAAAATTTACAATATGACACAATATACGCTTATATTATAAATAAATTTATAATATATATACAATAAAAGTTATTATATAACATAATAAAACTCAGCGCTATTAGTTACACTTGTTTGTTTGTTTGTTACGAAAAAATAATATCAGCTGATTTAAAATAAAATTCTGAAAGAAGTGAATTTCTTCCGTTTATCAAGTTTTTAGAAATGTGACGTGAGTAAAAAAAAAAAGTATCTAATTTTATTCCCGGTGTCAAAAGGGCGCTTGTTTCATTTGAATAAAGCCGTAAATTCACTAACTCGGTTGGAGATCGCGGAATAATCCGAGTTCGCGCGCGAGCTTTCGAGTTAATTACGATTCCAATGTGTTAATGACCACGTGCCTCGGTGGCTCATTACTTTCGACGAAAAAGAAAGAGCACAATGGGTTACACGCCGGGTAATAACCGGCGGCACGACCCGAAGAATGCCGTCGACTCGACGACGATCTCGCGGCGCTGACACGGCGATAATAGGCGCTCGGACGACTACGAATCCATGCGGACAACAACGTTAATCGCATTGTCGAATCGCAAAAAACGCGATCGCCGATCAACGAGCGAGACGAAGGACGACAAGCGGACAAGAAGCGAGATACGGCATTTTCACGTCGTGAATTTCTCAAATAGACGACGAGTTTCGAACGAGCGTTTTGTTTCCCTCGCATCGTTTTTCCGCACCGTCACGGGAGAACCGTCTAGTCTGACATCGTTCCCATTGACTAACCTAACATCGATTCGAGAACGCGGCTTCTTCACGTGAAATCAGATTTCACGCACGTTCATTAATTCCCGATCGACTAATTGATCGGAGCTAAAGGAAGCGTCAGCCAGAACGCATCCTCATCGAAAAACAAAGAACTATTCTCCTTTAATTGAGCAATTTGACGTCACGTGTCGGTGCTTTCATCGAAATGGTCACGTAAATCTGAACAAAAAAATTACATTTTTCAAAAATTATATTCCAGTTGTTCCTCGTTAAAAGTACTTACTTTTGTAAACGTAGTAATTTGTATTTATACACGACGATGAATCGTAGTTTTATTTCTTAGAAATTCGAATATCGCGAGACATTTAACATCCAAGAATATCCACCGAGATATCTGCGCCGTACGGTAAGATTGGTCTCATATTGCGAGACGCGAGATATAGGATCGTCCTGGACGACGATGTGTCTTGGATTTCAAATGTCAGGCTGGCGAGTATAAACGCGAACGAACATCGATTTCCGAAACATTTCCTGCCTCGTCACGTACCGCGACAGCTCAAACAAACAGCGCGTCGCGTTTCGGGAAGCGCGCGCGTGTTTCGCTGCGCGTTGGAAAGCCGAAAAAAATGAAAAAGAAAACTCAGAAGAAGCGCAGCGAGAAAGCTCGGAGCTTCTGACCCACTGACGATTTTAGTCGTCACGTCTCTCTCTCTCTCTCTCTCTCTCTCTCACTGCCGCTTTCTCGCTTTTTTTTCTTTCCCCTCGAAGGATACTGATCGTCGATCGGGAGATCGCGTGGTATACTTGCTCGCACCCGCAAACGACACACAACGTCACACCGCGGCTATTAATCGCAGTGACAAAAACAACGCCGACCGAAAGCGCGCGAGCGCGCACTAACAAAAGTGTATAAAACGTGGCTTTTAATAGCAATCGCTTGCGCCGCAATAAAACGAAGACATGCCTCTCGTTCATTTACGAAGGCGATACAAGACACCGGCGCGACCCGCGTTTAAATTCGAAGAGTGCAGAACACCGCGATCGACAGGAATAAAAAAAAAAAAAAAAAAGGAACGAAAGAAAAAAAGAAGTAGTGGCGGAGGCGGCGGCGGCGATGGTGGTGGCCGTGAGGGGGAGATATACTCTGGCGCGAACTCGGGTGGAAAAGGGGAGCCACCCGCGGGAGAATAAGAGTACGAAGGGAAGAAAAGGAAAAGGACTACACGGAATACAAGAACCACCAAGAAAGAGAACTTGGAAGAGAAGAAGCGCCTCCGTCGAGGGAGAGAAGGAAAATGAGTGAGACTGAGGAGAGACCTCGTGAGCGATAACATTGCGGACAACGCGAGAAGAAGAAGAGAGAGAGAGAGAAAGAGGAGAAGAGGGAAGAGGGGAATCGTTGATGAGCGAAAGAGAAAGGAGGAGAAAGAAAGAAAGAAAGAAAGGGTAGAAGGAACGAAGGGCGAGAAGAGGACGAGAGAAACGAGCGCTCTCGTGCGAGGGAACGCTCCTCATTCTCTTCTTCTTTTCCTTTCTCTGTCGTGCGCGCACGCGATGAGAAAGAGAGGCGCGCCCGAAGGACGAGGAGCTTTGCAAGAAGCGGGACGAAACTGGTCGCATTCCGCGGGACAAGAGACTGCGCGGACGGCGGAGACGGAGGAACGGCGGGACAAAAGAGGATCACGCGGGTGATTACAACATTAATAAACAAATGAGCCTCGAGGCGGGAGAATTTGCCATCCAATCGGGCACTGGAGGCGGACGCGAGGCGGAGTCACCTCCGACCAACCTCGAGGGCCTCCCGAGGACGCTCGCTCCCTCTCTGGACCTCTCCTCTCCTTCTCCCACGTTGCCTCTCCTCTCCTTCTCCCACGTTGCCTCTCTTCCACCAAATTTCTCCCTCTCGCTCTTCGTCTCCCGGTGCCTCATCTCTTCTCTGCTCTTTTCTTTCTCTCCCCCGCCTGTGTCTCAACCACGGCTCGCGCTTTTACGTATACAAAATGCGACGTGCACGCTTCGATGCGAAGACAACGACGCTGCGTTGGAGCACGCTCTTGTTTCTTTTTCTCGGGAATTTGACGTTACTGCGCGCGTTGCGACGCGCGTTTAAATCCTTGCGTTGCGGAAAATCAAATTTCGCGCATTATTATTATTGAGTTTTCGATTTTTCTTTAGTCATTAGTCCACAACAATATCGTTCGTCAATACAATTAATTTCTATTAATTGACGAGTTTGTTTGAGGAGAGAAATTAAAAAACGCGTGATCACTTAAGAATGCCATGGAATTGTCAATCGTTCGTTTTAATATGAACGAAGCGATAAATATTTAAATCAGCCAAATCGAGATCTACGACAGAGAGTAAAACGATTGATGACACAAATGACATTTCCCAACTAAACTTCTCGAACGTGCTCGAAGTTAGTAAGGAGATAGTACAAATCGGATTATGTGCTCGTTGGAAAATAGTAAATGAACTAAACCGGCACGCGGAATTGATGTCCTTGAATAAAGAGCGTGACGAAGAATGATCTTAATAAATCCTCAAGAATGTGTTGCTTACACAAATACTTTGTCACAAGCACTTTGTAGCATTACTGATTGAATTCATTCGTCAATCCGATTCAATTTTACTAATCTTCTGACATGTAATTTTTTTCTCTCGAAAAGTAGTAACGTATAAACTATAGTAGTAATACGTATTTGGAATAAAATCTATTATTCCTATTGACCAAAAGAAAGAGAAAAAAAAATTGAAATTGATGACCACGCGATAGATAAATGAATAAATAAACGTAATAAATTCATTGCGTGCTTATTGATGACCTCTGATGACCGATTATTCGGTGTAATATGCTACGGAAGAATGCGAATTAAGATTATCACTCGTCCGGAAAAATAAAGACGTTACTATCTATCTAAGAAGGGTGGCGGGTACACGGGAAACGTGACGAACGACGTGAGAAAGGAAGCGAAATAAGCTTTCGTTGCCAAATAAACGAGCCGACCGGCCGTTCTCGGATCGGTCGAGGGTAAAGGTGGAAACGGGAGGTCGCGCGATAGAAATGGAGGTTAGAAGAAGAAGAAGAAGAAGAAGTCGGTGCCGGGGGCATGTGCCTCGCCTTAATCTTTTAAAGCCCGAATTAGGCTCGGGCGCGCCCTTTCCTGCATTCGAGGAGACCGTGTTCTTCGCCCGATCACGAGAGAGCTTGCCTCCTCGCTTAACCGGAAGCGGATCATTACCGGAAACTTAATAGTCCGTGAAAACAATAGAATTACGCGCGCAGATCAAATAAAAATCGGAGAGGCGAAGCCACCTTTTTGCGACGACGAGGACACCGGCGCGGGAGGAAATTGTCTTCTGCAGTGCGCCGCGCCGTGCCCCGTATAATCGTTTCTGAAAATCTATCTCGCTCTCGTGGTTAAGGAGAACGGAGACATTCGCAGGAAAAACCCTGGTCTAATCGACTCGCTGTCTTCCCGCTCTCCTCCTCCGTTCTCTTTGGTCTCTTCTTATTCGCCGTCTCTCGCATACGTACCGTGCCATTACTCAATGCATTGTGTTCAACTGCACGTGACCCAGTCTTTTGTTTTTTTATTTTAATACGCATATGCGCATATTGATCGTGAGAAAAAAAAAGAGTTATCGAAGATGACTCGTTGATTACGGACAAAGCGTTCCATGAAATATGAGATTTAGCAGCAAACACTCGATTTAATTACAACCACTTTTAATTGTAGATCCAATATCGTAAGATTCAAAGCGAGCCAGTGTAAAAGATGCGTGTTCCGACGTGCAAACTATATTGTAATGTACATCTAATTTGTATTTCATTACAGTACATTAGATTTAACAGGTATTATACATTTCACGTTGCGCGAATGATGGATGACGAGTGATCCGTCATATAACAGGATTTTGCATATGGGCGTTAGCAGCTGCCGCCTGCATATTGCATATCCGACGTGATAATATCAATCTCGTATTACCGTATTACACGGCGTACTGCGATGTGCGACGGTGCGTTTTTATCAATTCGCTCGAATCTCACGTGAATTGTGAAATTTTTTGACGATCTTTTGGACGCAAGGTGTGTGGACGATTCTGCGGCAACTCAACGGGAATTCGAATCTCACGGTGTTTTTTCATCCTAATTCGAGATGTGGAATTCTTCATCCCGCGTCTCTTTAGCATAATCTTGAGCGGGTACCGTCGACGCACGGGGGCACTTACGACACAAGAATCAGGACACACACGGGGACACGTGATTCTCGTTGCCGCTTTCTCGCTCACTCCGCAAGCCTCACGCCACGGTCAATCCTCGTCTACGTCGCCGTCGTGGTCGGCACCACCATGGTAAGCAGGCAGCCACGGTCGGGCATCAGCAACGGCAGAAGCACCAAGGCATCAGCACCGGCAGCAGCAGCAGCAGCAGCAGCAACGCCCGGGCATCGGGTTGTCCGATCATCCTCGCCCTAATGAAGGCTGGTTTATCTGAAAGGCTTTCGATTCCTCTCTTCCCAGTATAACCCATACCACACGTACGCGTCGGTGGTGGTGGACACCTTCGCGGTGGTGCTAGCCACCGGCTCGTACATCCTCGCGCAAAAGTTCGTGACAAACGGTAGCAAAGAGAAAGAGAGAAAGAGAAAGTTGAAGAGGACAGATATATAGACGGGAAACAGATACAGTGTATATAAAATTACATGTGACGTAAAATATGTGGAACTAAACTTAAATATGTAATAATTCTAAACGTATAAAGGAAATAGTTTCTAAATATTAAATGTTACAATCAACAACTTGAACATTATTATGTTCCAAAATGTGTTTTATACAAGTAAATATTTTTGTTATAAAAAAACAATTATGTTTTGCATATTGCTTTCTCTCACAAATAATTTTTCAATAAGTTTCATTGTTACATTGTAATTAGATTTGTAAATAAGCAGACGGTATGGGAGAATCCTAGTTCAATAAATTGAATCTAAAAGTTTTGGCAGCGGTTGTACCATCGTTCAGGCCACCCAAAGCTGGAGAGAAGTCTCAAGGTGGGTGCTCTCGGAGGACACGTGGGGAGGTGGAGGGAGGGCTCTACGATGTTAATTTTAACTTAATTAAGGCTTAATTGAGAGGAAAACATTATACTCCTCGCGACCGCGACATTGCCTGGGCCCACCGCATCTGCAACGCAAATTCGGATTTGAAATTTCAAAAATCGCGCCCGCCCTGCCTAAAGGCCGCCAACAGCCGCTCCCTTCCGTTTCCTTCCGTCTTTCCTTCTCTCTCTACCCGCTCGATCTTCTCCCCCGCGTGAGCGCAAGATTGCGAATCGTGGTCAATTAGAGAAGGTGGAAGAGATACCGAGACAATCAGCTATTCGAGAAGAGGAGAAGGAAAAGAGAGTGAAAATGGCATCTTGTGACGTCAGGAGCTCGCATGTACATGCGTATTAACCCTTGACCTGTAGACTAAAAAAAAAAAATCTATGAGACTGTAGACTAGATCTGTGAGGCCCACAAGACTTTAAGATCGAATGTCTCCGCGAAAAATCAATATTTTTTCAATTTTGTTTTTTTGAACCGAAAGTTTGAACGACTCTGCGTCGATTTGATTAAAAAAAAATTGAAAAAATCTCTAGTTTCAAAGATATAAACATTGTAAAAAAGCTAATTTTTACTAGAAACACCGATTCTTAAGTTTTGAGTGGGTCTAGGAAACTCTTGTATGTTCGTAAAGGGTTAAGTAATAAATTATGTCTCTAAATTTGTTACGTGACGTTAAGAAGAAAACAAGAGAGATTGAGTTACGTCTAGCGTGTCGAAGAACCCAAACGAAGAAAAACCTGACAAGTTTTTTGAATAATTTTAATTCCTCACACA
>QVNW01001807.1:0-27122 GCA_014825475.1 Pseudomyrmex flavicornis
ATTAAAAGTTCCGAAAGGCGGTGTCACGCGCTATGATCAACCCCCGAATTTCCGGGACGGTGCGCCTGGCCGTTCCAATTACTTTTCTGCCTTTCTCTCCAATTTCTCTTCTTTCTTTCCTCGCGTCTTGCTTGCTTCGCCGCAAACTCACCTCAGTCCGTAGCGAAAGCAACCCGAGGAATACTCCTGACGTCTTCCTCCGCGGGGTGTAATAAAAAGAAACCACCCACTGGGCGCACGGGTTATATACATACATGTATATATAGTACATGTATATACCGAGGGCAAAAATGCGCGCGAGTGAAATATCGTTGCACGCGAATGTGTGTGTGGTATCGCGAAGATTGCTGCCGAGGCCGGGAACCACCCTCCGGACAAGTAACGAAATTAAATTCAAATATAATCAAATAAAATTTAAAATTTAAATCCTCCTCGCTCGCTTGCGCTCGCGCGCTCGCGCGACGTTGCACGCGCTCGGATACATATATCTCTTTCTGCTTCACGGGAGAAATTTACTGGCTGCCACACCGTGTCCCGTATTCCTTCTTTTGTCTTTTTCTCTCTCGCTGGTAAGCACGATTTCCTCCCCTACGGAGACCACCCCCTTTCCCGAGTTCGAACTGGGATTTAACGGGTCAAACCGAGGGCGATCCGCGAGGAAACGACGACGAGGAAGGGTGGCTTGATTGAGAACACCAGTTTGTTTGTTCGGTGTCGACACCAATGTTTTTCGCGACGTCGTAATCGCGGATCAAAAGAAGACGCGCATTATTCACACGCCGCTCGTCGGGATCTTTGTGGAAATAATTGATTTTTTTCAAAAGCCTACAAGAATTTAATATCGGCAACCGTTCTATTGTAATTATGAAATAATTACAATAAATCGCAATCGTTTTGCGACGGATAATTGTTTTCTTAAGTATTTAGTTTCTTTTTTTTTTTAACACATAAGTAAAAAATCTGAGCTTTTTTCTAAAAAGATGACGTTGTTCTTAATTAAGTCGTTTCCGTTAATTGTAAAATAATTCGTGTCTTACGCTCCCTCCAAACGATTTCTCTCTCGCAAAGGAAAAAGAAGAGAAAGATGTGGGTGCGATAGATTTTCTAAGCTCGACGCGCGAGGCAAGCGAGTCAATTAGTCGCGCTCGTCGTTTGGAGTGTCCGATCGATCGAAAGATTCTCATCTAGGATGCGCCTCGTGCCTCTACATGTCCGCCCCTGGTGGTGACGACTATTCCGCTACGGGGTAGCTCGGCTGTGTATACCGTCGCGTCGTTGGTTGGGGGAGGGTGTCATTCTGTGTCAACCACAGCGCCCTCTGACGATGACACCGCGGAACGCGAAAGGGGATGAAACTGGCTGCGTATAACTCGAGCTAGCCTCAGCAAGCGAGCTAGTTGCGGGGTTTACTTTGCCCGTATACTCCTCCGCTCTCCTTTATACATCGCGTGCGGATATGTGTACGTGTGTGTATGTGCGCGCGCGCGCGCGAGGGCGTTTGTGTGCGGAGCCTCACGTCGTTAGTAGTTACACGCGCGCGCGCGCGCACACACACACATACACAAACACACACACGCTCGGATGTGAGAGACGCGCGTAAAGCCTCCACCCCGCCGGCTCAAAGCGAGAGGGTTGGCTGGTCTTATTTGGAGACAAAGTGGATCGGATTAGAGATACAGATTTCAATTTGTTTGCCCCTTTCGACCCGCGCGCGCAGACACACCCTCCCTCTCCCAGAAGCGAAAAGTTATCGAGTAGACTCTACCCCCCCCCGTCGGCTTCCACCGAGGGTAAACGCATCGGATTGCTGCTCCGGATAGACTCCGCAGAACGAACGGACGTTTGTCGTCGGTTAAGTCACTTTGCTCCGATGTAAACGATCGCGACAA
This sequence comes from Pseudomyrmex flavicornis, assembly GCA_014825475.1. NCBI lineage: Eukaryota > Metazoa > Arthropoda > Insecta > Hymenoptera > Formicidae > Pseudomyrmex > Pseudomyrmex flavicornis. The sequence goes on from QVNW01001807.1 coordinate 1,890, forward strand.
ACGCGATGGTAACGTTATCCTTCCACCCCAGGAAAATGTTTTTTCTTCTTCGCCAGAGGAGAAAACGTGTACGACTGTGATGTTCTGTTTGTGTAATTAACTTGCGGTTATCACTGATGATGCGATGCCTTTGTGAAATTATATTATAATTAGATAAAAAATAAACAAGTTTACACAAGCGAATGTAAGATCACCAACACTTGGTTGTGTTTCTGAGGAGAGATGTTACTTTTTCCCCAAGACTCAAGTGTCAATTTCGTGTGGGTCTCTCTCGCCATTTTTTTGATCTAACCTAACCCTACGATAAGAGGAAGGGAGGAAGAGGGATTACACACACCTCTGACGTGGTCGGAAGTTAGGTCTCTCCGCAGTCTGCGCCATTTCCTTTGAACTCTTTTTTCGGCAACGCAAGAGCTAATTAATTTCTTTCTCTTCTCTCCGCGCGCCCTTCTATCTATCTCTCTCTCTCTCTCTATGCTATTTATTTTTTCCGGAAGCGTAGATAGATGAAAGAGATGAAGCGCTCAAAGACAGAAAGAGGGATGCGATCGGTACAAAAGACGGTGTTAAAAAAAAACTTTTGCGTTAAACAGAATTCGTGCAAAAAAACGTGAGATATATTAAAATCTACGTCGCGCAATAAGAAACCGAGAATATGCATATATGTATTTTATGCGACGCGCGTAAATTTTCCCCTCGCCGGGTGTTAATTAATCCCCGCAACATATCGTAAAAGTCAGTATTACATGAAGTCAATATTCCGCACGCCTTACATCCGCGCGGCGCGATTCTATTAAAGATACAAAACGAGCAAGCGCAAACACGCAAACACACAACACGTAAAAACGATGTGTGTCTTATCGCGTTTAACAACGCGAAAAAAAATGGATAGCGTACGAGTTTGTATATCTCATTTTTCGCACGGCGTAACTTCATTACGTGCACGCGGTGGGTCTCGCAATTAAAGTAACTCGAAACTAATTGCGAGCGCCGCGGCGAAAGAAATCGTCGAACGTGCGCGGCGAGCGGCTGCCACCCCGCGCGCTTATCGGCGTGACTGCGCCGCGCGCACTTTTACGAAGAGTTAACGTTGGCGAAACGTTGGTTAGTTTCCGCGCGCGGGAAACAATTTTACACAACGTACGCTAGACGGGTGCAACAAATGCATACATCTGATATCACACAGTCGCGATTTCCAGCCCAGAGGTCCACGGCCCTCGCCAAACCGACGTTGCGCGCAATCGCAAATGGAAATTCGTGACGAGCTCCTCGGGCGCGCGGCACGAGTCGCAATTATCGGCGAGAAACACGAAGTGGATAATTGGAACGCTCGCTAATTAGAATACTCCCGCTATACGACCACCTGTGCAATAATGGGGCTTTGATACAAAACCGTGTGCTCGGGGAAACGACAATCGTTCGTCGACGTCGAGCGAAGTCTCCCGCGCGTTCGAAATCTTCGCGATATAATTTGGTTTTCATCCTCATTACGTCGACTGTGTCGCGTTTCGCACGGAAAAAAAAAAAAAAAAAAAGGATTACACCGAATTGTTTATCAGAGGCATTTGTTTCGTTCTTACAGCCGGTATCAAAGATCCAGCGGTTATTATACAAAGTGTTTGCAATTGTTACAATAATTACAAAAACAATTAATTGTATTACAAAAAAATAGAATAATACAACAGTTCTCGAATCTATTCAGCGTATCACTAATTGTCATCTGATTCTAATGAGTGTGTGTTGTTTGAAATGTGAATTTTGTGAATCACGCACAGTTCGAGCAGTTGCCGACGGAAAGACAAGCTCTCGCGCGACAGAAGAAGCACGTATCTCTTATTCGTACAAATCTCGCTGTAAATTCAAGAACTTGTTAGATCTCTCGATCAGTTTATACACACATTCAATTAAATGTATCGAAATTCTTCGAAACTAACAACTCGAGACTGATAAATATTAAAATAAAGCACTAAAAACAACGCACAAAATTGTCATCACCAACGTTAAATTTCATTTTCTGAATTTGTCGGCGAATTCGTAAACCGTTACGTGACTTTTCTCTGAATTCTCAGAGAAACGATCGGATCGCGAAAAAATAAAACTATCACTAAATCGAGCGGTAGCCAAAGAGAGAATCGCGAGTCGAATTTCAAAGCTACCGGCAACTTACCGATCCAGCCCGCAGAGGGCTCCAGCTCTCATCTGGCGGCCGTAAGACATCAAAAAAATCTCACGGAGGCTGGCTCGCACGCTAGACGAAAGAGAGAGCGAGAAAAAAGAGAGAGAGAAAGGAGGAACCCATAAGAGTCCAGCGAGAGCAAGCGAGAGATGGAAAGGAACACTCGAGGGAGAAGAAGAATCGGGCTGGTGTGCAGAGGTGTGGCTATGAGAGCGTATCAGAGTTGTTCTTCTGGTTTCTGGTTGGCTCCAGACCGACGGGAGGCCTAACCGGCACTGGAAACCGGACTCGGTCGTCGGGTTTCTTTCAGGACTTTTTGCCGTGGCGCGTCTCATGGCCAGTCGTAGGTGTCAGAATGCGCTTCGCTCGCCTCGGCGCATGAGAGACCGTCGAAAGGGTTGCTGGAGACAGCGAGAGAGGCAGAGAGAGAGAGAGAGAGAGAGAGAGAGGGAGGGATATACATAAGGGTTATAGGGACCGAGGGAAGAGAGTTACCGTAGAATTACTCGGCTATTGAGATCGGCAGATAGTCCCGAGGAGAAATCATAGCGGCCACCCACGTCTCCGATTATGGTTTACCGTGCGCGCTCTTCGTGCGCTCGGCATCGATTCGCAAGATGTATTTATACAAACGCCGCCCGCCGAAATCGTCGTGGCGCGGAGGAAACACGGGAAGCACACGGGATTAATTGCGGGGGGGGCTGTTGCGGAGCCAAAGGCGTTTTTCTGTATTTCTCTGCCTACCGCCGAGTCACGTTTTTGATTGGCACTCGCAATCGGCGATTGACTTTGACGCGAAACAGTATGCATTCGTCTTTGCAGTAAATTCGAGAGTGTATGTGTGTGTGAAAATATTTTGATAAAGTGGAGGAGTTCGATCGGGAAAAAAAAAATTCAATTTTGATAAAAGCAGCGAACGCAAGAGCAAACGACGTTGTAGTTTTATATTAAATTAGATGTGCATGAATAACACATCATTTTTAGATGCGCGCAATACAGTAAATAAAATATACGCGGAGATACGTGACAACTTCGTGATAATAAAATTAATTCCGTCGTATTTAATCTTTGTGAATATTTAATTACTATCAGAAAATATACACACACACACACACATACACACGCACATACTCACATATTGATAATACTAAATTACGCATATCACGCGTTAAATTTATCGATACATAGTGCGTTTTCAGTTTCATTAAATTTCCGCATAACGAGATATTATACACATAACAACGTATTTTGCGCGCGCACCAGAAAATAAATATAAAATTCTCTCATTATAAAATCACGATATAGATACATACATATATATATATATCTATATATATACATATGTACATATATTTATATTAATTTTATCGCTTTAACGCTTAATTGTATGAAAATCCGGCGTTAATGGCCATTAAATAATGAATTACATATCTCACGGCGGTTTCTCACTTGGCGTACACTCGTACGTGTGTGTTTACTCCGCAAAAGCCTCCAATTACGGGTATCGCCGATCTCTGACGGAGAAGTCAGTCCGTGTCGACGACTCGTTTATGTCCTCCCGCCTCTCTACTCCCCTTGTTATATATTGCGAAAGACTGTGTTAACCGCGACGTCAATTATCTCTGAAATGCCCCACATTCACTCCTAAATACTTACGTCCGACTTGACGCGAGACGCGTTGGAATTTATTAAATGTCGACCACCGCTCGCGGCAGATACCACTTCGCGGATATACAGGGGGAATTTCCCTCCCCCATCTTTTCTCGTTGAACTGACAGCTCACCCACTGGGATGATGGTCTAACTATATGCGAGATTATAGTAATTCAACGGAAATTCACAGTTTCTACCGTGAATCTCTCTTTCTCTCTCTCTCTCGCTCTCGCGAAAAGCAATCGTTCGGATCTATTATTTCCACGCAAATCTTCCGCACGGAATACACGTTAAATCTATTCTCATATCCACAAGATTCTCGCATGTCTCTATTTCCTCTCTTTAATTTACAACAATTAATCCCGCAATTATCCCATCAGTTTTCGCCGAGAATAATTAATTGACAAATTCGTACTAGACAGCGAAGAAGAAATCGAATAAACAAAACTTTCAACAAACGCAGAAAATGCCTCCAATCGTATATCCTCCAATACACACGATTAATTATACGTGCGAGTTCGCCTCGGCATAGAAATAGGAACGTGAAAAGAACCATGTGGCGTACGAGAATAAGAAAATCACAGCTGTCTCGTCCTAAGGTTTTTTTTCTGACAGGTCGCATCGCGCCGAGATTGATTTGATCAAGAAAAAAGGGTTAACGTGCTCGCGGCGGACGTTTACCGCCGATCGAAACCGGGCTTTAACTTCGCGGTAGCCGGGAGAAAAGCGTTTGACCATCAACAAATTCAATCGATCCTCCGCCGCATGAACGCGGAAGCTTGAGTTGTGCGCGCTTCGTTCCCGCCGTCGCCGCTTTGCAGGATGGAACATTATTTATTACCCCCTGTCGCAAAAGAGAGGGAGAGAAGGTGGGTGGTATACGTCCGGCGCGCACTAACTTTTTCCTCGCCACCAACCACTCCGCGAATTCTCTGCTCCGTCATAAACGAGATTTTCCCCGTGTGTGCAACCTTTCCACCCTCACGCACACGCACGCATCATATTACACTATAAGACGAATAAGGGTTTCGACTTGCAGCCCGATTTTAAATCCCCACGGTTAGAAATGTTGATTTGCGCAGGTATGGAAGTTGTTTTTCTCTTCCCTCTCCCTTCCGATGTTTTGAATCGTCTATATTCAACAGTCTCAAGTTTTGAGCGAGTATTGTTTTGAAGAACGTAGAAAGGGAATAAACGGAGACGTACGGAGTGAATTTGATAAGGAAGAGACTGGCGAAGTATATATCGAGCGTGTTTTATCGATCAATAACCGTTTAACAATCGCCGTAATACACATGCGTGCACGCAGAGTGGCCGTAGAACGTTTATTGCGCAATTTCTGTCCACCTTGCGCGTGTTTACATCGATGCGACTCTTAAAGTTCAATTACGGTACGACTGCGCAAGAACTTTGCTCGACGAACGTGCAGAGAGATAAATCATAACACGCCCGGACAATAATTCTTAATTGTTTCGAGTTTTCTCCGTGACGAGGTTCAAAAAAATGAACTTACCGAGTTCGTATCGCTTGTATTGCTTGTATTTTCTCAGTGCACTCCGTATATAACCGAAAGAGTTGAGAAACACGATGTGTGTTCGTGTACAAACGGTCAAGACATTAACGGGTCTTGCAACAACACCGCGAACAAAACAAGAGAGACAGAGAACGTTTCACGATCTTTCTCGTTCTTTCTCGTTCTTTACTACGTGAATAAATAAAGTTACAGTGACGGATCTCGTGACGTGCAAAGGTGAGGATCGTTTCACCTTCTCTCTCGGTTCGGCGAGCGCGCGAAGACAACAAACAAAGACCGATAATAACACGCGCATCGAACGTGACCCGTGCACGTCAGTCGGGACGCAAAGTGCGCACTGCATCTCTCTCTCTCTCTCTCTCTCTCTCTCTCTCGGTAAACGTGAGTTAAAGTTATTGCCCGAAGCCACCTGGAGCGGACGGTATATATTCTCTCTCTCGACGAGCGAAACGATATTACCCGATCGAGCGGCGAATTTACTTAGTGCTTCAACACCGAATTCGGACGCGCGGTAAGTCGGACTTCGTATTTCAAAATGGCAATAAGCGTAAATTACGCACTCGCGCGAGCGCGCGAGTTATACTAGTCGCGTTAATTCGAACACACGAAGGCTCGCCTTCGAAGCGAAAGCACACAACATAACTCGCGTTACGGAAGAATTATCGTACGAGTCGTGTATTCGCCCATGTATTTACCGCCTTGCAAAACAAAACTTCTCTCCAAATTGTGGAAATTTTCGCGACTGAAAATTTTGAAAGGTATCTATTTGTTTATATTGTATCTATTTATTTGTCATCACTCCCTACGTACATAATCTCGTAACTCCAAAACGCAAATTATAGAAGAGAACAGTTTAAAAGTTTGAAACTTCATTTGTGTTTCTCTAATTAAGAGATTCCTTCGGTTTCCAATTTTCATCTTATTTTTATTAAATATTTGGTGATAAAGAACATGACTTTCTAAATGTCACTCTATGCAATAAACTGAAAATCCGGTATGTGACACTTGTGTAATTATAAAAAGTGACGTTATGTTGTATCTATTTATTTCTTCGAAGAATTGTATTATTATTATCTCTGCGGACTTGTTTTTATTAAACTATTAAGTTAAACTAACTCGAGAGAAATAATAAAGGTAAGAGTCGTGTAAAATATTTTTTAAAATAAAAATTAACGCATATTATATTTTGAATTAAATTCAATTTCAAAATTCTATATTGGATGGTTCGCGTTTCGCATGTAGAAACAAACTCTTTTAATTCTGTTTTGTTTTATTAATTTGTTTTCAATTTTAATTAACTTATAAATTTAAAAAAAGGTACATTTAAACTTTGACGCGCGGTGAAACAAAAAAAAAAAAAAAAGAGAGAAAAAGGAACAGAGAGAGAAAGAGAGATCGACGCAAGTTTCGATCAGCTTGACACCGGAAACCGAGCGCGGTCGTACGAACAACCGAGAGTCGGCCATTAGCTTTTGCGCGCCGATCCACCTCGTGCGTGCGTCTACGTGCGTTTACCTCACATTGTATCCTTGTCGTCTTATTGCCGGCCGTGTGTAACGAAAAAATAAGCCCGTCGCGATGCGAGAAAGACCGAGAGAAAAAGAGAGAAGTTACGTGGCCGCCTCGGGGGTGGGCAGATGGAAGAGAAAAGCATACGACGAGCGCATTACGGTGTCACACAATGCCCGGTAGCCGCGAAGGCGAACCAGCCTACGCGATCGAGAGAGAGATTGTAAATCGCGACGACACTCAAGTGGCAAGTATTACATTCGCGTCTGCGTACGTTGGCGTATAAGTAGACGGAAAACCTTTACTCTACGAAACTTTTTACGGTTTTACACTACAAACAAACAAAAAGTTTCATACGCTATAAAACAGACCGTGTATACGATGAAGTCCGTGAGAGATTTTTAGTAAAAGCGAATTGATCGTGAAGTAATTATAAGGACAAAGTCGTTATAAATTTCGAAGAAGCTTTTCAGTCTCGCTCGAATTAAGAAAATCGTGTCGTTTTGATCCATTGAATTGTGTAATCGCGATCGATCTTAGCTTCCGCTATACCCGTCGTATTAAAGAGGAAGTGTGGTCAGTCGCCACTGACAGAGAGAGGAGAAGTATTCGTTATAGTTTATAATAAGCCGGCTGCGTAATCGCGCACGCGGTCGTGACGGCATGTCAGTAACCGAACGAAAAGAGAGAGAGAGAGAGAGAGAGAGAGAGAGAGCTAGAGAGGAAAAGAAAGAAAGAGGAGGGACGAGAGAGCCGGGGTGCCAGGATGTTCGCCAATGGATAGTCGCACGGTTGTTTGGCGGTCGCGCGACGCGCGTTGCATCGCGCTGCGTTTGCTAGCGGTCGGGGCCCGGTCATTCGTTCGTTTCGTTCATTCGGTCACGCGAGCTCGTCTGTTTCTCTCTCTTTTTCTCTCGCGGGTCTCGCACGGCTGCCCCCAAATTGCCCGAAATTATTGGCTTCTTTTGTTTTCCCGTCATACGCCGCATGGCTCGCTCGCTCTCCATATCATTTCTACCTGTCCCCGTGACGCTCCCGCTCCCACATGCGTACTCGTTTGTCGCTTTTCCTCCTCCACTTCTCTCGTTCATGTAGCCGAGAGAGACGAACCCGTGAAACGCCCCCGCCGACTTCTGTCGCGCGCGATGCGTGTCTTTTTAGCGGTTTTTCTTTGCCGAGAGAAGAAGAAAAAAAGAAGAAGAACGCGCGCCACGCTCGAGTTCAATATCCGTCACACTCCGCGCTCGTTTCCACGCTTTTGTAGCCGCCGCCGGTTTTTCCCCGCTCGATACTGTTATTAACCGTCCCTGATATCGGATGGAGTAGCAAAGGTGACGAGTGCATGACGCTCGCTTCCGGTGCGACAGATCTCGTAATCGCGGAGTGCAATGTGTCGCGGCGAGAGAACGTAAAGAAAATTATATTGAAATTTGTTTAGGAAGAAATAAGTTATTTAATTAGGTATATAAATTTTCCCTAGAAGCAAACAAAAGTATAATATGTATCTGATGAGATACATGGAAATATTTAGGCAATTATTATTTCCCGTCGTTTGGCAGCTCGATTTCTTCGGAAAATATCTTCTCTACGCACGTTCGCCAGTTAAAATCGACGTTCGCGCGACTCTCGTCTCCGTATAAAATAAAAGCAATTGCGGATGCGCAGGTAGGAGTTTCTTGGCCCGAGGCACTCATTATTACATCCATTGTCGTCGTTAACGTGCGGCATTGTGCCGCAAATGGCCTGTGAATATTACGTTCTTTCCGCGCCGGTTACGTTCTTTCTTCCCGTGCTGCTTCGATTCTTAGGCAGGTTTATGAGAGGGTAAGTAACGATCGAGTCGTGGAATTCCGGACGAGTATTGGAAGTTTTCGGGATTTACGCGCTTCCGACTTCCGGGGGTAGAGGGAGGAAGGGAGGGAGGAGATACGCGCGACGTGCCGAATTTACGGCGGCTTTTCAGCGCCCCGTCGAATTCTAAAGATGCCTATGCCGCGATCTCGTCGGGAGGAATAACACCCGCCGGAGTTCTTCCAATAATACCACGTTTTATCGGCGGTTTGTTTGACGTTTTTTTTTTTCGCAACGAATTATAAGGTAAAAAAATTCAAATAACAAAAAAATAATAAAATTTAAATTCTCTTCGCAAATAAATTATCTCCGCAAGAGCGACATTGCGGACGTATTTTTTTTCTTCGCGATTGTCGATGTTCTATAGTGAATCGAAGTAAATTTACGATCGAGACTCTCTCTCTCTCTCTCTCTCTCTCTTTCTCGACGTGGTTTTACTCCGATATCCTGCAGAAGACGGAAAAAAGACGACGTCGATCGTCTAGAGAAGTGCATCTCTCGTCCCGCCTTTAACGCGCATCTTTCTTTTCACGGACTCGCGTTTTTCCAGGACGATCACGTAAATCCCGTGCGCGTCGTCCACGCTCCGCCGGGTAAGGTGATCGTCGTCGATCGTCCCGTCGCGTATCGCAATTCGATATCTCTCGATCCGGAGCAATTAATAACGTTAATCCTGCGGAGAGAAGACGGATAGACAATTGTAGAGCGAGGGAAGAGAAGTAAAGAGACACCGCACACATGTACGTATACGCACTCGCGCAGAGGTCGATACCGTGCGAACGAAGAAGCGAGATGATGAAAGAAAGAGGGAAGGATGAGGTTTCTGAGGAAAAAAGAAGCAGAACGAAGAGGCGGCAAAACGTTCGACCGAACGAAGATTGACTCGGTGCGTGTGGGCTGCTCTCCCGGCATCAATTAAACGGCATCTAAAGTGTGTGCACGTGCACACGTGCGCTCGCAAACGAACGCACGCACGCACGCACGCACGCACGCACACACGGCGAAACGAGCGCGGATCGTCCATTGTGCTCCGCGCGTTCGCCAAGATGGCCGGCGTCTGCTCGCTGCGGCCGGTGATGTACTAACGCGCGCACGCACGGCGGCACAGAAAATTGACAAAAAGCTCCCGATTAGACCCCGCTGAGTGTCTCCGAGTCACGACAGCCGCGACAATTAATGACTCATCGGGCGAAAATCGTTTTATGTTTTCATCCCGATAGTTTCCGGAGCATTTTTTTTTTGTCTTTCCCGCCATTGAAAGAGCCGGCCGCGGTTTTATCCTTTCATTCACCACCAAAAGATCGGATCTGAATCGCGCATGAATAGCGATAAATAAGATTTTTATTTTAAATTTAATTTAATTCGTGTTTTTTTGTTATTCCCGTTTGCAAAAAAGACTTTTGTATAATCATATAAATTGTTTGGCTTTCCCAATTTAAATGTAGAATAGAAACGTGAAAAACAAAAAACAAAAAAACAACAAATTACACACAAATTCGCTCGAATAGCGAGGCAACGTTCCCGAATAAATGTAAGGCGATGCTGTTCATTTACTTACTAAATACGTAATTGGAGCGCACACCACGGTCTCGTGCACGAAATAAAATAATGCGAGGCACTAGCGCGCGGAAGAATATAAATGGAAAAATTAAGCTGAACTTGGTCTTGTGTTAATATATTCCCGGTATGTTCCGTGTGGATTAATTAACCGGGATTAGTTTTCCCGAGCGGCACAATTGATAACATTTCCGAATTAGATTATATCGTGAAAGGAAACGAGGGGAGAATATGATTGTAAAAATGTGGCTTATCTCAAGTTTATATATATATATATAATAAATTTTAACAATTTACTATAGGAATATAACATGTGCATATATATGTATATATATATATACATACATATATATACACATATAGAGACGATATTTCCATGAAAATTATTTCTTTCTCGTAAAAGCTACACCGACGTCGCGTTTCAAAGACGCGACGAACGCGATTTCTGTCCGCCAGCCGAGATCTAGCGCGCTCCTAAGATGTTTAGACACGCGCGAGCGACGCGGTCCCCGTCGTTTCTCAGTCAGCTCGGTGTTCCTTTTGGATTTCGGAGTATTAAGGGACACACAAGAGAGACGCGAGTTCTTTCTCTCACGGTCGAAAATAATACCGGGAACGGGCTCTTTGATGGTCTCTGCATAGCGCCGGCGCCTAACGTTTTTGCTACATGTCCCCGTACTTTCTGTCCCTCGTTTCTTCGTTGCCGCGAATTCCTCCTAGATCCTCTTTCTACATCCTCCCGCGCGACACGTGACTAACAAAATACCGCGACAAAATTCTACGTCGCGAAGGCAAGGTTTGTCGTTTCAAATTTAGTTTCTTTGATATTTCTCTCGTCATTCTCTGAAACTGCGCTTTCTTATTTTCGCGCAGACGAACAGTTTTTCTACATCATTATACAGATTTGTTTTTTTCAATGAATCATTACTCAAATAAATATAACGCGCCAACGGTGTTTTTCTTATTTTCTTTTTCATAAGAAACACACGCGTCGCGCCCGTACGACAAGTTATTGTCGCTACCCTCTCTAGACGGGGATGTAAAAGAAGGAGGAAAAACTACAATATTCCCGTGGTGGTCGATAGTCTGAGAATGAACAGGTTGCCAGCAGGCCGTGTATCTATCGTGTGTCCTTCTCGACGTGGCGCGTCACAAAACACCCGACCGTGTTTTCGAAATTACCTGGATAATATAATTATGGTTTGGCAGTGTTCTCTGCGGTGTTGCACGTGAACGATGGAAACGAGGTCTGCAACTTCAGGAAGGTGTCCATCGGAAGACAGTTATTATAATTATGGTTCGTGAGAGAGAGACGAGGAGCGAAGTCTCGTTTCTTGCGAAGAAAATGCGTAAAATTACAGGGTAGCGCGTCTCCTTTAGCTTCGCGTGCTACAATTTGGAAAATCGGTTAGAAACTAACTAGGCTCGGATCCGTGACCCTCGTTTTTCTACAGGAAATGGGAGTAATGGCAAATTTTTAATTTTTCCATCACAAAGTGCTTTTTTTTCAGAGATTTCACGTAAGTAAAATTTTCTAAACTTTAGTTTTTTCTTGCGGTAAGAGTCTCTCAGCGAAATTTCACGGAAAAGTTCGCGAAAAGAAGAACATTCTCGTGTTGGTCTCGAACGGACCAACAAAAATAGATTGCGCGACGACGACGGAGAACTTTTCATTAGCATTTTTTTCGTGCCTTCCTCCTTCCTGTTGAGGTCCACGACGAAATTAATAGTATCGGGTCACGGGGACGCGAGCAGAACACGCGGAGGAGATTCCTATTCTCTATCTCTGTCCCCGTGGGTCCTTAACGAGAAAATAAATGCCCGCCAATTTTTCACGAACGACAGCGACACGCCTCCCCGCGCGCGAGACCACGAAGGTAGATGAATTTTTAATTTCACGGCCCCGAGTTTTTCACCCAAGGCAAGGAAAAACCCGAAAAAGCGGGACGACCGGCCGCCGTCACGGGGCAAGATTACACGGCTTGCACTCCGAGACGCGAGATATTAATTCTTTCTTTCCACCCTCTGGTGTTTTTTCGAGTCGTCTCGTGCCGTTCGTTACGCACGTTTAATATCTGGAGTGGAAAGAAATATCGTTAACAAGTATTTACCGCGCGTTTCCTGGAAATCGTAACTCTTTATTACAAATTCAATTCGGCGTGATTGTTCGACGCGAGACTGAAAAAGAGGCATTGCGGAACGGAAAGCGTTACATGTGTTCGGACGAGAGATTGTTACCGGACGCGTTCGTGCGGATTCTCTGCACTAGCATGTGCTTTTACGTCAAAAATCGTCGTCTTAGGTTTTTATTTCCGGAAGAAATGCCGCAGTATCCTTCCGGCTCGTCATTCGTTCTTGACTGACCGAGCATTAACCGCGCGACCAACGACTCAAGAGACCCAAACACGAGAAACGGATACCAAACGGTGGCAGACGTTAAATCACACGAATGTGTCTCAAGTACATGCGATTTAAAAATTCAAACGCACCGGAAGTAACGGTGGTTCAATGCACACGTTATATATATATATATATATTAATATGCTGATTTTTTTCTAAATCCCTTTGCAAGAAATATGACTTAAATTCGAATCCGTAATTCGTTCGATTGTGTGGTCGCACACTCACAGACGTAATTATATACGAAAAAAAATTATATACGAAAATTGAATTTTAATAGAGATATTATTTTAATTATTAGTGGGGAAATATGTAACTAATTTTTGTAACAATTTTTATGATGCATACATAATTACTTCCGCGATGTGAAAACCGGTCAGATGTTGCGAGAGAGAGAGAGAGAGAGAGAGAGAGAGAAAGAGAGACAGCTTTGAAGTGACAGGCCCACAGTTACACAGGGACCTCACAGTCCCAAGAACCTCTCGAAATTTCGTGTGGCGCGTATCTACGGACTGCTCCGACAAAACCCGCAAAACCGCAGAAACGGCATACTGGCCTTTTGTCGTGCCGCGCGACCGTGTCCTACGTGTGCGTGTCCTCCGTGTGTATGTGTGTGTTTTGTGCGCATCGAAACTAGAACCATTATTATTACGTCACGCGAGCACTGTTGTGCGCGCTGCGATGCCGTTTTTATTGACGAGGAAGTCGCAGATGGCCGAGGCATTGTGCGCACCTTTCAGACATCCCGCCCACAGAAGCGATCGTCGGGCAATTTTTCGCGCCAAAATCATCGCCATCCGGAAGATTCCGAAGGGGCCGCCAAATGGCCACTCGCGCTCGGAAGAGGACACACACAACCCGGAAGAAGTGTTCCGCAACTGTTCGCTAAAAATGCTTTGATTTGTTTTGTTTCTTTTTTTTTTTTTTTTTTTTTTTTTTTTTTTTAGAAGGTACGAATGCAACGAAGTATGAGCTCGAGTCACGAAGAGTGACGACAGTTCCGGGGACGCGAGCAAAACGACGAAGAGAACGGCGCTCTGGCTGGTGCCAAGCAACGGCGCTCTCATATCGATCATTCTCGCGTCTCGCGGAAAGGAAGTCTTTCGTCTCGTGGAGAAATCCCATCAGCGAAAATTTTCGACCGCCGGACATTTTCCTCATTGCAAAATCATGCTCTTTTTTTTTCGGGTGACTCCTTCCCGTAGCCATCGATCACTGACAGTTTCTTTCGGGCTTCCTCCCGGGATCTTTTGGCCCCTCGCTCTCTCGAGAACGAAGAAAACGGCCACGGCTGTGAAAAAAGCTACCGCTCTGGCTTAGTGAGATGCGAGGAGAGAGAGAGAGAAAAAGAGTTCGGAGATCGCGGGAAAAAGAGAAAGAGAGAAAGAAAAATTAAGGTGGATAGCCCTGACCATGCCAAAGCACACAAGCTCCAGCGAGCCGTGAAACTCTCGTAAATTGTCGATTCATTAGCGGGGGCCCGAAAAAAAGCTCCTCTCTGCGCGCTGCCTTTTTCGTGGCTCCACCCCCTTGGAATATCGAATTAAACGGGCCGTGGCCGGGTTTTATATCTTTACGCTCGTTATATAAACATATACATACATTAGTATATATACGTGTGCGCCGCCGTCCGTGCGTAGTCATTTAACGACTACGTGACGAAAAATCTTCCCGACGATTATAATGTCGTTTGTGGACGTTTCAGGCGACGAGGCGACGGCGGACGAGGCGACGTGTTGTCACGCCCCTTCCTCCAGTTTTCCGCATGTGAACAACTCGTGAAACGACCGCGCGTTGCTGCCGCCGCCGCTATTCCATTATTATGCGACAGGATGGAAATGCGACGCTGCCAGGAAGTACCGCGCGGACTACCTCTCGTGTCCGCAAAATAGTCTCGCGTTTTTTTCGGAGAAATATCGCGCGGAGAGAGGTGTTTGCTCTCCGGCGTATGGAAATTCGCTACGCGAATCCTTCGTGAGAAGCGTCGACGTGCTCGAAAGAAAGGGAGTTCTCTTCGTCTTCGCGCAAAATTCGACGCGGCTAATTTCGTCAACGCTCGCAGAAAAAACGAAAAAAAAAAAAGAGAGAGAGAGAGACAACCAACAAAAGAGAGTCTAATGATTTTCAGCTCGATAACGTGAAGCGTATCGAATGGCCTCGATTAAACGTAATTCTCGAACTAATTTAATTCTCGACCGCGAACGCACACAAAAAGGAGGTGAACAGGAAGGAGGAAGAAAAGGAAAGACTTGCGGCGGGGGAGGAGAAGAAATTGTGAAGACGTTCGTTAAGAAACGCGCAGACCAGAATTTCACGGTCGGTATCTGCCGATGTCTCGGTGACGACCGACAACGGGGGTGGAGAGGAAGGAGGAGCAAGAAGGACGGGGGAAGATCGCCGCGTAAGCACCGGCTCTCTCGAATCGGCGGACAACCACGCATAGTTATTTTCACGACATCCGCGCGGCAAAAGAAGCGACTATTCGCCATGGTCCGGTGCGCGGCGATGACAGTGGTTCGGGTGAAATTGGTCACCATGTTGCCGCGACGAAGGCCGCTGCGGATCGACCGCAGTTACGGTTAAGCAGCGTCCGTGCGCGCGCGCTCGCGTAATTTCTATAGTTATATCTGTTATTCGTCCGTCCGCGTCGTGAAACCGTCGCGATTCTTTTGCCGCTCCTCGTCGTCGGCGTGTCTGCGGTTTCGCCGGCGCGGATTTCTGCGCGCTTCCATTCAACATTGTCTCCAAGATAGATTAAAACGTACAATAAAATTATAAAGCGTACTCCCAGATAGAAATTAACGCAATAAAACGCGATAATTTCAGAGAATTTTAGTTGAAGAAAAGTTTTTTATTACTTTTCTGGTTTTTAGACGAACACGTAGAAATAATTGGAAGGAGTAGTCACTTCAAGTAATGACACGTGTTGTTTTCTCTATCTTTTTCTCTATGTGTCTCATGTTCAAATTCATTCTCCCTCTTCTCGAACAATATACACAGATGCCAAGCCGCGTCCAAGCGCCTGATGTGACACGATAACGACGTTTCGTGAACGTCCGTGAAACGTCGTCGCAATTTTAAATGAATCGAACGGTTCGAATTGTCAAAACAACGGCTACGCCAGAGAGGTCTCTCTAGAACGTCTCATTAACCGATAACGATCTCCCACATACGGTACGCGGTGAATTATGACTTCGACGATAGTCGCGCGATTCGTTTACGCCGGTCGCGATTAACGCGCGGTTAATTACTCCCGCGCACGTGACAAAAATACATGACGCACGCTCGTCCGCCGAACGGGCGTCAGCCGCACGAACGAGGCGGCAGATACCGAGCGAAATCAACCACCTTTCTCTCTCTCTCTCTCTCCCTTTATGCGCTTCGCGTTTGTCGGCGTGCGACATCCCTCCCCGATTTCCCGTTTCCCGTGAAAGCTAGCAGCCGGCCGGCGTGGTAGGGGGTGCTTTAAAATGAAAAGGTAATGACTTGTGACCGGAGATGATTTCGAGTGGCCACGTATCGGCCGGACAATGGTCATTGTTGGCCAACACGGTCACGCTTCGCAGGGGGATGATCACCGGCGGCCGAGCGGGTGGCATGATTTATTTTTGGCCCGCTCTTAGCACGCCACCCGCGCATCATCGGTGTTAAACACAATGGAGCGCCACCGTTCTGCGTCAATGAACTAACCGTCGTTAGCGAATCGGGTATCTTTGCGTGGCGAACGATTTTAATGCTCTTCGATTTCGACCGATCCTCAAACAGCAACGGACACTCTTACGTATAAAAGTCGTCTTTCGTTTGAAACAAAAATGCCAGAAGATTAATTTCCGTTGCTCTTTGTGGGATAAAATTTTTTCAAGCGATTAAAAATTATTAGAATTAAGAAAACAGCTGAGAAGAAAAAAATCTCGTTCCCTCCAAACAATTGCGTTTTTGCGAAAAAGTTGTGAAAAAAAACAACTTGGTAAAAATATTCAAAATATAAGGTTTAACAGGACCCGGCTACTAGAAAGCGGGTTCTTAACACGAAAGGCAACGTGTGATATATATTGATAAAATTAACAACGCGCGCACGTCTGGTCGTGCGTCTAGCAGTTTTGTAAAATTCCGCGCACACCTGGCGCACGTATATGAATCACGTTTCAACATAAAGCGCGTCCGCGAGATACGGTTTTCGATTTATCTCTCTTCGCGTAACGGACGAGCAGCGCTGACCAGTCAACATCCCACATATCACTTTCTACGACGCTAGAGGCACGGATTCTATCTCGCCGGCCCGATCAACATGCACATGTTTTTGTACATGCAATCGAAATCATAGACCGCAGCGAGAATCATCTCGTTCGTAACAGACGTGTTTTCAACTGTCAATTATCGCATGACTATTACGTGTCTAATTAGATAATTACAAAATAACGTCAATAACGGAGCAATTTATCAATTAATCTCCTTCCCGAGGCATGATGGACACACGCACCTGCGTAGAATACGTCGCTCATTCTTCTTCGTCTTCGGTCGAACAAAAAGTTTTCACATCGCAGATGCGAAAAGTCACAAGAATAAAAGAAAGTGAATGCTCTTTTGCGTGCAAAATTATAAAAAAAAAAAAAAAAAAAAAAAAAAAAAAAAAATGTTATATAAATTTCTCGTGTTCTTTTGTGTGATCTCACCGACTCAATTGGTAGAAGCGTTATTACGTATCATTCCGTGTAACTGCTCGCGAAGCAGTGACAGACACTCGCGTGTAAACCTCCGAGAGAACTTGTCCCCGGAGCGAATCTCCTATCTATATCTTTCCAAGTCGCGATTGTCGAAAAAAGATGCGAGTCTCCGTTCGTCGTGAACGGATTCGCTGCTGGCTCTCGGCGAGGCTGTTTGTAAAAGAGTTCACGGCGCTCGATCGCGTGATTTATGGGACTCGCGATGGACGGGTCCCGCCACCGGCCGATGAGAACCACTGTCATGGCGGAGACAAAAGGACCTCCCGATACCAAGTACGGACGGACTGTCTGTCGTCGCGCTGTCAGTGAGAGTCTGCACCGTCGTTTTGTATATTCCAACGAAGAAGAAGACCGGAGAGAGAAACGGAGAAAGGGAGAACGAGGTGATCGAGAGAGGAGGCGAGAGCGAGAGAGCGATGAGTCGGAGGCGCCATCTTAGTCTGCATTCCATTGTTTTAGATGATTCATACGCGGGCCCGGCCCCGGAGGGCCTCCTAATTTATTAGTTTGAATATCGAGCGCAGAGCCAGCGGGAGGAGTGTGTGGAGGAAAAGGGGATGAGAGGAAGAAGACCAAGAAGGAGAGGAACGAAGAAGTCGGGGCCAGAAGAAGAGCGAGAGGAGGCTGCTAGCTGGGTGGCCGGGGACCGTCTCTTGTTTATACTCTTGCCCCCTGCCCCCCGGAGGCCCCACCTCTCTTGCTCTTCTCTTCTTCTTCTTCTTTCTCTTCTTCTTCATCGTCCTCCTCATCTTCTTTCTCCACGTCTTTTCTTCCTCCCCGTCTTCTACATCTCTTCCTCTTCTTACTTCTTCGTTTGAACAACGAGGTTCTACAAACTCTCATACTTTTCCTTTTCTATATTTTAAGTGTCTAAAAACCTCTTTTATGACTTATCTCCGATGCTGAAACGTATATTGCGCACACGCGCCGCTTACAATAAACATGCTGCATTACGATTGCGACCGAAGAACAAAATCGACGCGCGTCCGCAAATAAAGATAAAATCAAAGCGTTCATATCTTTTATGTACACGTTGATTTTTATCCCTATTCATTACTGAGAATGACACGGTAACATAATTGACCTTAATCAGCGCGTTCGCCAACACTGTGTGTACGTACGTACGTACGTGTGTGTGTGTGTGCGCGCGCGGTTTTCCCTCCGCCTTAACGACCGCGTACCTCTTTTTGCTCCTAATGGCTTCGCTTTGCTTCCTTAGCTGCAGTCGATTGTCCTTTCCTCGCAATGACTCGGACGTTACCGCAGGCGTATCACGTACTCCAGGTGTGCCACGGATCCGAAACCCGCCGCGTTTGAATGACGCTCCTTTCTCAGAATTTAGCGAACAAATCGTGCTTCATGGCAAAACGTTTCGCCGCGCGCAGCATTCAAAAAGAATATCAAAATAACGCGGATTGCACGCCGCGAATTGAGACAGCACATTTGCAGAAACTGAGAGAGAGAGAGAGAGAGAGAGAGAGAAACTCGCGTGTTGCATCATTAAGGTTTTTTTTCGCGACAAAGGAATCCAGTTTGATCATCTCCGTATTTAGTGCTGCTATAATCTCTATAAGATCGCGAATAGAGATATAAATATTTAAACACATTTATAAAAAAAAAAACTTGTTGTTTCTACAAAAATACGTGCGTGTACGAGAAATGTTAGATTATATTATTTCAAACTATTCTATCGGATTTATATTGTTAAAATATTTTTTTATAATAAATATTCGCGAATGTTTTTTTTTTTTTTTTTTAATTACGCGCCGCGCATAATTTTCACAAAATCTCTTTCTGCGACTCTCTTTTCGAGAATTCCGCGGTAGATGATGTCAACCGTGAGCGGTGACCGACAAAAATGGGAATAAAATGCAGCAACATGCAACACGAGACACTGTCAAACGATTTAGTCCCGTGGCACGTATCTCTCGGTGCTTCAGATACGAATCTTGCGCCGGGGAAACGTTTCTTTCTGTCGCGCAGCTAGAAAAAAAAAAAAAAAGATGAGAAAAAGAGCGTCTCTTCGTCGCGATCGCGGACGAAAAGGAAGAGAACGGCAGGAAGATGGCAGCCGAATGGGGCCTCCCGTGGGCGTGGGAGGGAGAGAGACGGAGGACGAATGAAGGGCGTATTACGGCGAACGTAATATTCATCCCGGGTCCACTTCGAGGTCAGCGAGGCCATCAGCAGACTGGAGATGAATGAAAACTAGGCCCGCGCGCCGCGAGAGAAAGAGAGAATAGTAGCAGAAGCGAAGCTGAATGGGGGCCTCACGGTAATGGGACCGCCGCTCGTAAACACTGCGTAGGTATATGTGTGTATGGAAAGAGAAGGCGCGAACGAGAACGCTAATTCCGAGACAATAAAGCCTCTTGCTCGATGTTATCGCGCGCGAGTCAAGGATGCCAAAATACAATTATTTGTTTTATTCAATGACACGTGCAACGTATTTAATTAGAATTAATTATTTGGAATTAAATGCGTCTCTACAAAAACCGATGATACACGTTAAAAGCTTGGATCAAGCTTGGTCAAGTCGATTGTTCGATTCGTTAAATTGTTTCTCGATCTCGTTACTTTTAAACGTCAATTTTAATGTCTCTTTCCTGTCTCTCTTTTAATATCACATTTAGGAGAAATATATCGGTACTTAATAAATTATTATATATATATTTAAAAAAAAAAACCGAATTTTTCGCGTAGTGAGACGAGTAGTTGATAAAAAAACAGACACGACGGTAGGACCTTCCGGTGACTCGAGTTGTCGGCCATGTTTTTTCATCGCGAGTTGGGGGATGCAGGTCTCGAGTGCATCGCTCTTTGGCGAACCTCTCAGCTTCCACCTCGTCTCCTAACGAGGGGTGCACTCTACTCTCAGTCATTCCCTCTCTTTTTCTCGTTTCGGTTTTTATTTCGCCTCCGCTCCGGCTCTGTCTCTCGAGAAACATGGTCGCCAAAGACTTATCTCATTCCACTCCCCTCTCCCCTCACCCCTTTGCTATTTTCACAAAACAAAGATGCTTGCTTTATTCGTGCTCTTGGCCGGCGATAATTGTTAAATTCGAGAAAATTAAGAAAGTGTAACTCCTTGTTGTTAATTATTTTTTTATCGCGTGAGAAGAGAAAAAAAAACAGTAGCGTCAACAAGTAGTATCAACCAATGAGCACAATGTCCATTTGTTTTTTTATTTTTTCAAACGCGATATCCCCCGCACCCGAGTTGCGGCTCGCACGCTCCGCCACAAGTCACGTCCTTCGATGAAATAACGACGGAGTTGCGGAGTGACGAAGGGGTTTACGTCTTCGCGGTGGGTTAATCCCCGGTGGCACGGCTTGGTGGCGAGCATCATTTATGGTCATTCGGGAGGAAGTATTGCCAATTAGTCAAGTCGGCCATCTCGGCCGATAGTCTGGTATTGCGGCGTCGCCGTTGGCAGTAGTCCGCTCACGTAGAGATAGCAGAGTATCGTTCGTGCTCTGCAGCTCTCTACGCCGCGATAGGTGGAACGAAATCCGAAAACAACCGGTCGTGGTCACGACCGTACGTACAAATCCTATCGATCCTCTCTCTCTCTCTCTTTATCTCTCTTTCTCTCTCTCTCTCTCTCTCTCTCTGTCTCTCTGTCTCTCTCTATCCCGTCATCTTTCCGTATCTCTCTGTATCTTTCTCTCTACGTAGTACGCGAACAGACGCGGAGCGTCCTCCATCCGCCCATCCTTGTCCCGCAATCAAGCTGCGTAGGCCGGTCAGTTTGTTCTAATCAGTGCTGACCGCGAGAGAGCGAGGTAACTCAATCAGCTAACGAACCTAGTTTTGCGCCGCCAAACTGACCAATCCGTACGTCAAACGTACCTCGGGCGCAACCCTAACCAGTGCAAACACTTACCTTCCGGCATACGTGGGGCGATTGATAAGTATCCGAAACGACGAATAGACAGAACGACAGCAGTATGTGCGCGTTGCTGTGTTGTCGTTGTTTCATCCTTTAGAAAAAAACAAATGTCAAACGATTAATCGTTCCGCAGCATTATCGCGCATTGGTAACGCAATTACGCGAGTGCTTCCGCTAAGAAGATATATCGCGCGGGCGCGGGTAAACTCTGCGATTCATCTCGTAATGGATAGTTGAATATGCTGGAAAATTTTGACTATTTGAGCCGTCTAACTTAGCCGCGGAACTAAACTTCCAATAAATTTGTTTTGTCCGCGGCGGCGACACACGAGCGTCTTTTTTATTTCCCCGATACAATCGTTTCTTGATTTGCATCGTTATTGGTTTAGAACGGCAAGGATATTCTTTCCTCAAGAATAATATTTCGCGGCGAAGCCGCCGGCGTGATTTGCATGCGTGGCAAACGAGCGAGCTTCATCGTGCATAAATATAAATCCAAATTTGAGTACACCGGGGAACAAGTCCTGAGCGGAGCGGCGGCGTTTCTTTCATGTTGGATCATACTTCTGTTTGTCCCCCACGGATCCTTTTCGGACCGCGCGCGGTTGCTTACGACTTGCGAACGTGGCGGAGGGAGGGAGGGAAGTAGGTGGAGTGGCTGGCAGACGGGACGAAAGAGTAAAGGAGCCGGCATTGTCCTACCGGATCTTGCCAAGATCGCCCGCCGGATGTGCGGCCTTGCACAAACGCGAAATCGTCGTCTCCGCACGCACCCGCTCAGTCACACACACACACACCCCCTTTGCGCCACAAACCCCTTTCGGGCCCCACCACCCCGTCGATATGCCTCATGAATAGTCATAGATCGCGTAGCTCGAGCGGGCCACACACGTGACGCCGAGAAAAATTTTCAAAAAAGATACTCACGTTGCATTTGTCTTATGTTATTACTGCAATACAAATGAGAAAATAATAATGAGAAAATAATGTGTGTTACATATTTCGCAATAACTTCTCAATCAGGGAATTGGATTCTCCCTGAATAAAGTGATAAAGAGACTAGGCTTCGCTTCGCGCGGGTTTCTCTAATTCCCTCACAAATTTCAAAAACTTTCCAAACTAAATTCATCACGACTCATGGTGAATCGACCAGATGGTGAATCGAGAGCTACGATCGCGGTGTGTGATCCGATTCCCGATATTTCATAAATTAATCTCTTTTTTTTTTACGCGCGTTCTCTTTTCCTCTCTCTCGTGAGAGAGCGCGTATCGCCGTGAAGCAGCTTTCGGCTAAAGCGGCTAAAAAAAAAAAAAAAAATACGATCGCGGAGCGCGCGACGCTTTTCCGGTCGTGCACCGGGCGTAATGCAATCGGTTCCCATGCCCATCACGAAGGCCGAGCTCGATGTAGCGGCGGACGACACGATGTGCGTAGGAGAGAGACGTGATCCTTTGATCCGACGCCGACCTACGTGTGTGCGCGCGCGTGCTGCCGACCGACTGCGCGAGCGGAGACCGGTATTAAACACGCTCGTTTACGAGTTTACGCGCCACGCCGCCCGAATTTCGGTCCCGGGAAAGGTCGTTACCGGGAGTGTTTGTCCCGCGGCGAACGCCGCGGGAATACGCTACGGCGAACTATCGACGGTGGAAAGGTGACGAGAACCAGCTCGATCGTGGATGTCGTTCGATCGTGACTGACATTCCGAGAGATGGCCGAAAACGATGTCGAATCGGCAATGTCGCCGATTCTTCTCTTGACGATTGCACACCGCGATGCACGTTTTTATATTTTTTACTTGAGAAAAAATAATCAGCAAAAAAAGCAATAATAATTTTTAAATAAAGAAGGAAATCCTATACGAAATAAAGAGAGAGAAAAAGAGAGAGATCCGTCGAGCGGACTACATTCGAACTATTCCATCTGAGAGTTTCAAGATCATCTGCCGTTGAGAGTCGCATCGCGTCGATTCTCATCAGCGTGGCTCCCGTAAGGCGCGGAGAGACATATAAAGAGAAAGTATCTCAACGAACCTGGCGACAATGGCAACCTCGATTAGTGTTAATATCGGAAATGGGCTGGGCTCGCAGCGGGAAAACTCTTCCGAAGTTGGAGAGAATAGTAGACGAGTAGTGTAGAAGCGAAAACCAATCAGGTAGATATATATATACATATATATATATGTGTGTGTGTGTGTGTGTACTACTATTCCCGTATACGCGCGAGGGACCCCTGCTGGCGTGACTGCTAAGAGATTACTTTACTTGACCTAATGCCTCTCGGTAGAATGCATCGTGATACTTCGATCGGTTACACAAGAGCATTATTAATTCGGCCGGTGGAATCGATTCTCCCCCAACAAAAGTTCCGGCAACGACACCTGCGACACATCGCGGGAAAGGAAACAAGAAGACAACGACTCCTCGATACGCAATTAAGGAGAAAAGAGAGAGAGAGAGAGAGAGATCCAGAAAAGGAAACGAAATACTTTTAACGACGGAGAAATACGACGCTCGCTCGAATATCGACACTCCGCGAATTGCGAAATCACGACTTTCTTGCCGAGTGGCGAAACTCGGCAGATTGTCGGAATGGGACCAGAATAAAAGCGTGTGCTCGGCCGCTTCCAATTTACTATCAGATTGGACTATCCGATATACCATTACGCGCGCGCGGTGGATCATAGATGGATAAGCGCGCGCGTGTGTCGCGAGGCGCGATCGTGAGGCGCGATAACGTCCGCCATCGGCGCTTCGGGCCAGAAAATGCGACGCGATCGGCACGAAGATAATTAGCGCGTCCCCGAGGGTTGCTATAATCGGACGCCGGCAAGCGACGGAGCTCGCGCGAAAACGAACGCGCGTCGGTCTCCAAGAGACTGATTTCGTAATGACGACGACGACGACGACGACGATGACGAGGTTTCGCTGCCAAGGCGTCCAGGCAAGCCGCGCAACATAGATCATCGTATCTGTCCGAGCGATCGGTATGGATGACGACGGTCGTCGCGTCGTCGTTGACGAAACCGAGCCCGTGTGCGCGCTTGTTCGCTTTGGAGAAGCTATTCGTACGGAGCGAACGGAACGCGCGAGAGAGCGTATATTCACCACATATACATACCGCGAAGAGCGACCAAGAAGAGGGCTGTATAAAGCTTTATCTTATCAGATCGAGGGCGGCTTCCGAGGCGAGCTCAAAGTGCTAAGCCAACCGACGCGACTTTCTTTCTCTCTCTCTCTCTCTCTCTGTTCTCTCACCGATGTTGAACTCGCATAGTAACCTCCTCGGCTTCTTTCCTTCTCTAGGATATCTCCTCGGCTATCTCTGCGTCCTCGTCGCATTCGCCGCGACGAACGGCGGATCCTCTAGCCTGCCTCATTATCGTAATTAGCCCCGGAACTCTCGCTGACGATCTCGGCCTAGCATCTCCGCACGAGTGGCAGTACACATCGAGAGAGAGAGAGAGAGAGAGAGAGAGAACTGAAGAAGAACAGTAGTAGAGAAAAGAGAAGTCGCGTGTCCGAAGGAGGTGAAGGAAGAAGACACGACCGATGGAAGAAACGCGCGCTAACCCAGAAAAACACTTGGCCACCTAGCGACACCTTTATTTATAGGATTTATCGCCGTAACGCGCACCGCGTTCGCTTTGAAGACGTTTTTCTTTCTTCTTCGTTTGTTCTTCGACGCGACTTGCGTTTTTCCGCAGGCTCGTATGACGTCTCTTAAGGTAACGCGAGATTAATTAAACGTGCATAAATCTATCCGGCAATATTTTGTTTGTTATCCGCGGACACGATATTTTACTTGGAACATAATCAGACTCATTCATCAAGATTAAATTTTATTAGTAAATCAAGTCAAAGTACGCGCGTGAGCTTTCCGACGTTCGCGTAAAATAGAAGAAAAAAAAGATTGTTGCGCGATTCCTTTCTCTCT
>QVNW01001808.1:0-29167 GCA_014825475.1 Pseudomyrmex flavicornis
ATGCACGATTTATAGCTATGTATCTGAATCGATAAATATTCACAGATTGTTGTAGCGCAATGCACGGATTCTACTTAGGAGAGTAAGTAAGTAGTGTTACTTAGTGTTTCTTGCCGTTTTGAAAAAGCTCTCTCTCTCTCTCTCTCTCTCATACATAAAAGAGGGAGGGAAGGGGAAAGAGAGGAAGAAAACGGAGAGCAGAAAACTTGCTTTGGACCACGTCGCAAGTGTCACAAACTCGTGTTTCCGTGTATTACGCGCGCCGTACGGGAGACGGAAATAAATAAATCCGAGACGGTCATTACGCGCGCGCGCACGTCGTCGTCGTCGTCCCGACCAACCGACACTAATCACGTCCGTTAAATCACACAGACTCTAATTAACCGACGCCCGATCGCTGTTTTCTCGGCCCGGCCGAGTCCGATTCGCGCTTGCTCTCGCGCGTATAACACCGACGCGATTGGGAGCCCACGCGTTTAATTCGCATTGCGCGACTCCTTTTTGCCATGCCCGACGGGCACGAGCTGTGTAATTAGCCGGTGCATAGCAATTAACCGAGCGTGTGCGCGCACACGAGGAAGATCTGCGCGCGAAGGAGAGCGAGAAGAGGAAAGAGGCGAGGCGGAGTGACGGGTGAAAACAACGAGACGAGCGGGTGGAGGCTCTTCACTCTTCCTCTTTGCGCTGGAACAATGTAAAGCGCGTGTAAACGGCGCAAATATGAGGGGTGGGCAAGCGGGCGTGACTGCGTTAAGTCAAGTTAAGTCGAGGTTAACTCCCTTAATTACTCAGATTTAATCAGCGCCCCGGTGTGTGTACACTCTGGCATAACTGAACTACTGGCGCGAACGCCAGAGAAAGAGAGAGAGAGAGAGAGAGAGAGAGAGAGAGAAAGAAAGAGGGAGGAAGAGATAGAAGAAGGGATTCGATGGGTTTTGCTATTCGAAGCTGCACCATACACGCAAGATATCGATGATGGTGTGTGTTCCCAACGCGTGTCCGTGTGGGAGAGCGTGTGTGTACGAGGAACGTTCGCACGAAATGAAAGTGGAAGAAGGACTGGCTCGCTCGCTCGCTCGCTTGCTTACTCGCTTGCTTACTTATAACGAAGATTAATCACATTTAAACCAACCGCGCACGAGCGCAACGCGCTCTCGTCCCCCGACGCGCGAGAGACGCATTCTCACGTGGCAACGCGTACATACGTGACTCCGCGAAATCTTGACCGTGATCCGTGTGAGAACAGGATAATTCGAGACGCGAGTAGCGCGCGGAAGAACAGGTAGCCGGTCTAATGATAAAGATCGATAACGAGAATAAGATAGTCTAGGTGAAAACCGAAAAAGAGTCGTGTGAATAAAAATATCGGTAATTGCCGAATAAAAATTATTCTTTTGTATCTGTAAGAAATTTTCCAGATTATTTTGCAGCAACGGCTGTAACACGTGTAACTTGCACGTAAACACGTGTACGGTGCCGGTAAACACCGTTCGTAGACGATCGGGCTTGCCGAACTTTACCGATTCGCGGAAAACAAGTGTCGAGCAATCGCTGGGGAGCAAACAGTCGAGAGAGTAGTATCTTTGGCAAATTTGTAACCGCGCACTATAAAAAAAACTTTGTAGAACAACAGTGAATAAAAGTTTCTTAATTGTGGTGTAAAATTCAGTGCCGTTTTACAACCCCCCACCTACAGTGCTCCTCAACATAACCGCGAATCCTTACATGTCCAAAAAAATTGACTCGCTGAATATTTGCGGAGAGATTCTATCTCCAAGATTTATAATTTATTGATTCTCCAAAACGACGTAGCAAATGCTTCAAACGATCCACCGTCTTCGGTCAGCCTGCAGATAGCAAGACGAGGAACATATTGAGAGAGAGAGAGAGAGAGAGAGAGTGAGAAAGAGAAAGAGAGAGAAAGAGAAGGGGAAAAAGGAAGAGAGAGAGAGAAAGAGAGAAGAAGAACTGATGAAGATTAATAGTATGCACGAGATTTGATGTATCGGCGCTAATTGTTAAGCGACACCACAAAATTTGACCTCTCTTTTTATCTAAGGACGTCGTGGATTAAAGTGATAAATACCTACCGCAAGACCGACGAGTGTACCTCTCGTGTGTGGGAACGTTAACACTCCGATCCGCGGTATAAAACGTTTTGTTAAAACCGATTCGCACAAAAGCAACGAGAAAGAGAGAGAGAGAGAGAGAGAGAGAGTAGAAGAGGTATGTTAGATAGTTGTCGATGCGTCTTTTCCTTCTCTCATTCAATCGTTCCGACAGTTTCTCGAACCTTCGTGTTACAACATGTTTTGTTCTTTCTTAATTCTTTTGTTTTTTCTTTTCGTGTATTACAAAATGACAATATACGAAAAACACAAAACAATGTTATAACACGCGAATTAAACGAACATTTTGAAGATTTTCCGCGCAAATATTGCGCATTTTCTAATTGCGTGATTTTTTCGTTCTTTCAAGAGAGCCGACGATTATTCGATCTCAGGTTCAACCTTTGCTCATTATTCGCGACAAGATTTCTGTGTCCTCATTGTAAATTCGCAATTACATGACAGTTTATTTCCGAGTCAAATACTCGCAATTAAGGATAACATAGTGCTCGTCCATCACATCGCGCACCGGCAACTACAAGTTTCAATTTCTTAATGCAACTCAACTGAAGAATGGAAGCGACCTTTCGTGTCTGTACTTTTGTTTTCTCGACAGTAAAGAAGTGACCTAAACTGTCAATTTTACTGAATTCGAAAAAAGGAATTTTAACAGATAAAATTTTACAGGTACTTGTTGATAGAAAAAACTTTGAAATATATTGTGCAAGACAAAAATAATTTTATTTGCCGATTAACATTGGAAGAAATATATTTTTCCTGTTTTTTCTAGGATAAATCTCAGGTTGGTATTTTTCATTTGGTATTTTTTTTCTGTCATACCAAACTGTTATACCGGTACCAGGTTTTAAAGCGTGCGAGAAAATCTACTTTCTTCTTTAGTAACGTCGTGCTTTCACATATTTTGAGTGAATGAGAGACTCGGTGAAATTATTTTTTCGAAACGAGAACTTCGAACGTAAGAAAAAAAATCTCTGGACGATAATCGAAAGTGCAAATTGCGAATTACTGAACGAATTGCGAAAAAACAAAGTTTTTTAATTTCTCCGATAAGATACGGAGGTTAATTAATTTCAACGTTAGTGGAGAATTATCGGAGGGGAATTAAGAAAACTGGTGACGAGAGGAGAAAGACGAGAGCGAGAGAAAAAAGTACGCAGCAGAGAAAAAAATAAAGAGGGAATCGGGATTATTTCGTTGTCTCGTGGCGAGCGCCGGGCTCGTCCGGCAATTAACTGTCCTATAATTATCTCTCTCTCTCGGTCTCATTCCACTCAAAGGAGCGGACTGTGTTGTGTTGATTAGGAGATAAAGTAATAATATCCGGTAAGAAAGTGTAATATCTTTTGCCAGCTGTGTTTTTTTTTCTTTTTAAGGTGCCGATATCTCATCACGCCGAGCGGCAATATTTAACGAAGTAAATGGTTCGATAAATAAATTATAATTTTCTTTTTTTTTCTTTTTTTTTTTTAAATCAGCCTGACTATTCTGCTCAACGTCCGGGAAGTCCGGAAAGAAAAGCACCGGGGAGTCCGGAAAGAAAAGCACCGGGGAATCGGGGAAACACAAAAAGTTTGGTAACGGACGCGTTTTGAAAGGGTCAAATCTCAACATTGTTATTTTCCCATGAGATTGTTATCTCTTAGCTTTTAAGGGAAACAATCGGTCAACGTTTCAACCGACCGTCAAGATAATGCGGTCAAGCGACTTGTTGCGAAACAGCGAGTGACTTCAAAGTCGCGCGCGCGACTCCGCCAGCGAAAACTTTTCGTCGCGTCTCGCTTGTAAAAAAACAGAAACAGAAAAAAAAAAAAAAAAGTAAACCTCGTAAATTCGCGGCTCTCTAACACCTAATTTGCTGTGTCCTCAGCAGTGGCACAGCACGCAAGGGAGCGTCGTTTCCTTTTCGCCGGCCATGACGGCACGCTTAGCTCGACCGCGTTGCAAGGGTTTCACGTGCAGAAATGCGGAGAGCCGTGAGCAATTTCGCGAGAAACGATTCGTGTCCCCTTCTCGCTCGCGCTCACGCCGTCGTACCCGGGACTCGACGGTGTTCGACGCTGGTATTATAATCACAGGGTTCTCTTCGGGGCTCTCTCGGGGCGCCCCTGGGGCTGCGGGGAGAGCACGGCGGGAGAGAGGCGGTCGGTCCATCGGGATGATTATCTTCACGGCGATAATTAGGCAGCGGGTCGCGAGTCGCTCGCACGATGAAAAATAACGAGGAAATAATTGCGGCCGAAACTCTCTTCCAAGAGAGAAGATGTGAGAATCGCGCCCCTCTCTTCCGTCGAGGCGACTCTTTCCGAGGTCTTCGGCTTCTCTCTCTCTCTCGCCCGACAGTCGCGCGATCATGATAGATGTTTAATTCGCGTCCGCGCGAGATCTTTAATTATCGCCGTGCAATTTGGATTACATTGTGTCTTTTAATTATACACGAGTAAGCTCCTAGGTGTCAAGTGTCGGGCACTCCATCTCTTGAATTCCGGAGAAACTTGTTTTTCACCTTGTGTGTAGGCAAACCCATGGTGTAAGAAATAAGGTGAACCGCTCCGGGGGATGCGCAGTTGTCCAAGAAACTGACGACAATTGGCGGATGCAGAAACCAATCAAGTTTTGATCCAAAATCGCGAGATGTTCTACATACGGGTGCTTTCCTGCTAGACACCTGTGTAACACAGTGTCCAGTGTAAGTGGACACACTGAAATGCTCTTTCCCACACCAATAGATACTGTGTTACAGAGTTGCTGGAAAGCAAGACACGTTATGTTTTTCCGAATAGTTGTTGCGTATATTGAAGACCATTACAAAACATCGTATTATTTATTTATTTATTCATTATTTAACTGACCGCTCTTTCGTCTGATTTAAATTTGAGTTTAATTAAAATTTTAGTCTAAAATTTCAAATACATCATAATAACATTTGATTTTCCCGTCAAAAAAAAATGGATCAAAACTCTATTGGTTACCCTCTCACGTCGCATGATCACGTGATTCCTCATGCGCACTTTTTCACCTTATTTCTTACACCACAAGCAAACCTTTGCAACAGAGCCAGACTAGCTTGGCTAATATACACGTGGCTGCGGTCACAAATATTGAACAAAAAATCTTCTTTAATATTGACCCAGAACCGACATCGTTCGACGATGAGTCAGTTATTAAACCGACACTTATAGCGCGTGCGTTTGTCGAGTCCAATATTATGTAAAAGAGGCGACAGAGAGATAGATATATATATAGAGAGCGGAGAGAACGTACTTTTTTCTTTTTGCGAGAAAAGAGTGACGGTCCCTCGGCAGTTGGAGAAGCGGTAATTCGGAGGAAAAGCTGCGGTCTCAGAGCAGAAAGTTAATTAAGTAATAAAAAAGTCACCAGCCTCCGGTACTGACTCGGGGGATGGAAGGAAGAGTGAGAGAGAAAACCGCGCGTTGAAGGAAATTGAAGTTAAAATAAACATCCCCTAAATGAATCGCCGCAGCCGCGCGCCGTTCGCCCCTGTTTAACCAGAGCCGCTAATTAATTCCGAGCCCGTAAAACTGAGAGTAACAAAAGCCAGGAACGGATGTCGCAGCCGGGTTTTACTCATCCCCCTCCCCGCAAGGAGAGAGAGAGAGAGAGATGAGGGGGTTGCGATGTCACCGCTCCGAGGGAGGGTGGAAGGTGCCGGGTATTAAGCAGCCGCGAAACCAGCCGCGTCTGACTCTTTAATTACCAACCTCCCCCGCTTGAAGCGCCGACACCGGGGGTGTCGAGGGTTGGCCGAGCAACAGGTGAGATGCAAAGCGCAAGGGTTATTCTTGACTTTCGAGCTCGGCTCGAGAATGGAGGGTGGGTTTCTGCGAAATCGCGAAAGGGTTACGCAGCGAGACGTTGGCAGTTAGTTATGTGTCGCGTGAAAATAGAAGACTCGCGCGCTACGTACGAAAAATAGATCTTTAATTTATCTCAAATAACACTAGTAGTACATAAATATGCATTCAAAAAAAAAAAAGTTAAAAAACAATTGTGTCAATGATCTAATTACTCGTTATTAAATTAATATTTTCTTAAGGGGGTGGATCTTTATAGGAGATTTTATATAAAAGCAAATATTTTTCTGAAAATGTTTTTCTAAAAATCTATACTTATATAGTTATAATTAGCCAATTAATACTGATGACTTAATATGTTTGTAACTTCGAAACGTGGAAAGACGACTCTCGAAATGTTTTGTGTTTTTTTTATAACCTCAGAAACTTTTATTGGCTGTCGTTTGTAACCAGATTTTGTCGATGAGGCGCCGACGGTAATTAAAACCTGTTGAGTGCTCCGTGAGAGCAATGAAGTGTGGGCGCTGAACTTTCCGCAAGGAAGGGAAGGGTTGTCGAGAGAGGCGATGAATATTCCAGGGCTGAATGCGCGTCGCGAAAGGGGTGCGGAGCTAATGAAAAGTACATTATGACTGGCGAGGCCGCCTAGAAATGCTGTAGCTCCGCGGATGGCCGATGAGAAAAGAAGGGAGAGGGAGGGAGAGTTAAATGCGATAATTTGCGTGGGAGGGCGGCCGTGAGAGGGTCGCAGACGGTAAACCCTCTGCATTTAATTACGCTTGAAACATGTATTAAATATTGTCGGAGGGTGAAAATGTCGGAAGGGTTGAACCCCTTGGGCTCGTTAAATGAGCAGAGATTTTCCCTCTGTCGACGCTCACAGATTTGCGAATTTGTATATTGAGTGCTCTTCTCGTAATGGAAAGCCTTGCGATACTCCGGTGATATTGATACGAATCGGGTTTCCCTCGTCGTTTTCTCTCTCTCTCTCTCTCTCTCTCTCTATTTTCGAAAGTGACCAAGATAATCGCCGCATTATCGTATGCAGATTAAATCGCGTTGTAGTGCCTCCCTTTCTCCTCTCCCTCGTCCCTCTCAGTTTTCACACTTGGACTGTGTGCTTAAGCGCACATACACGACGGAGATCTGTTGCTGCGCGCTCGCCGGCGGGGGTGGCGGCATCCCGACGCTCTTCCAAGGTCCTCGCTGAGCTATTAATTGTCTCTGTTGATTCATTTGTTCGTGCTCGGCGTTCCCAAGCGAGTCCGCCAATACGACGACACTTCGATACGAAGGTCTTTTACGAGAGGCCAGCTGCGAGAGAGAGAGAGAGAGAAAGAGAGAGAAAGACAACTGTTTTCTCATCTCTCTTTCTTTTTCTCTCTCTGTCTCTCTCTTTCTCGCGCGCGCGCTTTCTTCCGTTCTTTTTCTCCACCCCCCTCTAATTCGCGAGAAAGCGTCTCAGCCGATTAAAATTAACAGAGTGGACAGAGAGCTGCTAGGCAGGTGGCTTCGTTAGGACGCCGTAAAGTGCCCTCGTCCTCGGAATTTCAAGTGCGCCGTCGTACGGCGTGGATCTGATAAAGGCGCGCGATCGTGGCCGTGTAAATTAATTAAAATCTAATTTAAGGCGCCGTCGTCGGCAGTTTGGCGGCAAATTTACGTGCTCGTTATGATAATTAAGAGCCGGATGGTTTTTCTAAATTCGTTACGCTCAGAGAGAGAGAGAAAGAGAGAGCGCTGGCGCTTCGAGATCTCCGGCGTGATAAGATAATTCGAACGCGCGAAATTGACACGTGAACAAATAAACGCCGGCTACGTGAGAGATATTTTGTCATCGGAAGAATAGTCTCAATTAGAAATGAAAAAACTTTCAAATCTAAAAAGTCAAACAAAACAAAAACAAACTAATCAATTAAAAATAACTGCGAGATAGAAAATAATTTTGTAATCGGAGATTCGAGCGTTGGCTCATCTTGAACGGTCTTCCACACGCCGTGGAAGAAATTGCAGCAATGACCGGAGGCACGGAAGTGTAGCGACTTAAATTCGTCCGTCAGGAGGAGGGATCAGAGGTTTCAAATCAGTACAATTGAGTGCCGCGCGCTGCTCCGCTAATAACTCATTTCCTGCGCTTAAAAATAATACTTACACTCGTAGAGAGAGAGAGAGAGAGAGAGAGAGAGAGACTTACACTCGCGCGGCTACATTTCTTTCGTTGCCACGTTCATTGTCGCAGTGTCGCATTTAACATTTTAAAGTCTGTTATTTTTCTTGCGGCTAAAGATCTCACATTTCTTGTGTGCACTTTCAAACTCGTAATAAGGATATTGGCAAATTTTCACCGCGGAATAATAGACGATGGAGAGCGACGAACCACGCAATTAAATCAGGAAGATAAGAAATTTGTTTTTTTTCTCGACGAAAAAAATGCTTCAACGGCTTCAAAATTTGTTAGCGACCGATCAAAACGAACCTCTGATAATGCGTCTGAAATGCCACTTGTCGTGTCTTTGCGAATTACTTCCGCGCGACGACGGGAATATCGCTTTTATTGTATTGTCGGGAAGGATTCACGTGCGTGGCAGCTTCTGGCAGTGTGTGACACGTGCACGTTCGACTGCTACGCTCTATAGCCGACCTGCTTGCGAAGTCGAAAGCATGGCCGTGACCTACCTCTCTTCAATGACGTCACGAACAACACCTACGCGATTGGAGGAAGATGCCGATGCGTATATACCTCAGAGACGGAAATACTTGAAACGAAGTTAATTTCGAAAATGTTCCTTAGCCAACAAAAAAAAATCATTTTTAATTATAATAAATTTTAGTTCGAATTGTATTCGCAATTAATTGAAAAATACGTGTCAACAATACGCGTTACACAAATCACGCTTTCTTCGCGGAGAGCAAAAAAAAAGGAGTTTAACATGTCG
Organism: Pseudomyrmex flavicornis; assembly: GCA_014825475.1. Lineage (NCBI taxonomy): Eukaryota > Metazoa > Arthropoda > Insecta > Hymenoptera > Formicidae > Pseudomyrmex > Pseudomyrmex flavicornis. Next base: position 8,878 of record QVNW01001808.1, read on the forward strand.
AACGACGTGTCGATCGTATCGAAAACAAACGATAGTTTTCGCGCAACCGTAAAATAATTCGCGCGATGGCAGTGGCCCGTTGCGTCTTTACAACGTTCCTGGAGTCGATGACTCGTTCCTCCTATAACTTCTCCTTCTTCCTCCTCCTTCTCGGTTGGCGACCGTCATCCCTCTTCCCGCCTCAGCTCGGAGGAACGATCGGTCCTGTCCGGACGCGGCGCGGTTGGCGCGACTTCGTGGCGTGGCAAAAATAAAGATAAAGCCTGAGGAATTAATTAGGACCGGGTAATCAAGAAGATACCGCTGGCAGATCCAAGGAAGGTTCAAAACGCCGGGGAGACGACGACGACGACGACGACAACAGCAAAAAAGGTGCGAAGGCAGGACTCGCGTATATAAATATTCACTCCTGTTCAACACCGTTCCGAACGACCCGCTTATCCACGGATTGACCAGATACAGAGGAGGGCCACCACTTCCCTCCCCTTCCCGTCCTCCTCCCCCGAGCTGGAAATCCGAAATGCCTCGCACGCCGGCCTTTTATTTTCTTCCTCGGCGCGCTTCCTCGCCTTCACCTTCGCGTTCTTCACTCCGCCACTTCCAGCTTTCGACTCCTCGTCCGGCACACTCTCCCGGCCGTTTCGTTCGATCCCTCCGCCCGTGAGTAACGGCTATTCCGAGAAGTTGTTTCAGATAGAGGGCTAATTTGTTCGCGTGCTGCCCTTCTCGCGCCGCCGAGACCGGTGGAATATATATATATATATATATACACATATACGAGCGCGAGGTGTGCACGACGTGTCTTCTATCGTGAACGCGGCAATCTCTTCTCTTCTCTCTCTCTTTCTTCGTATACGAGACTGTATCGTATTCTTTTATCTAGGAACTTTGTCGAGTCGAAATAAATTTTCCGCTCGCGAGAATGACAAATAAATTTAAGTTCAATTGGCGCGTCAAAGACGACGTGCGACAACATCATCCTTGTGAAACGAGCAAGAAAAATGTCCATCTCGGAAAAAACACTCGAAGATTTCCCCGATAAGAAAGTCTCGCGAGCGTGCGGCAATGTCGGTGTCTGAGGGCGGGGGGCGGCATTTCGGGTGACGGAATATATTGGCGTAAGTACGAAAGGAATTCCCAGCTCTCATGTTTACGCCCAGCGCGGTGCATCGGGAGGGGGGAAGGGGCAACGGGGCGAAGAAGAGGGCGCGTTTGATAAGCGGCGGCGAGGGTGGTTGTATAACAGGACGCGGGCGAGGGAAAAGCGAGGATACCGAGGGAAGAGGAGGGTGGGTATCGCATGAGTTATTAAGATTCCGACGCGCATGCTCGCGGTTCTTTCATCGATTCATAAGAATATCCTCTCTGCCGGCCGCCCTCCCTTCACCGACTGCCACCTTCTTTTCCTCCTTCATTTCCTTCAGGTTCTTTTATATGTACACCACCACCACCACCACCATCACCACCACCGCCATCACCACCCCTTCGACGCAGGAACGTAAGCGACCCTTTATTTCTGGCATTTCGTTTCGACCGGCGCCCCGGTGGTTGCGAATATTCACCCGAGTCCGAAAGGGAATCATCGACATTGTCCGATGATGAAATTTTATTTTACGACGAGATTACGACGTTTGCGTTGCAGTTGAAAAACTGCTCGAAATGTGCGGTTGGAAAAAAAAAAATTGTACTCTCTCCTCCCGAAGTCTCTTAAAGCGCGATGAAACATGAAGCCGTGTACAAGCGCGTTGGGAGCGCGCAGCAACGCGCTTAAACGATCAGTAGGTAACGAGGGGTGTTCGATCGATCGATCCGGTCGAAGAGGCGACGACGAATCGACGACTGAGATACCGGCGTAAACGATAATGAGCGTGGACGGTAGTTTGAGGGCCGAGGTTACGCCTTCTTGAGAAACCGGTATATACCGGAGGGCTTTCCTTCGTCGTCTTCTTCTTCTTCTTCTTCTTCTTCGTTTACATCACGTGGGCGTGGAGAGAAGAAGGAAGTTCGCAGTGTGCGCGATCTCCTTTCGCGAAATCACGTAAAACGGAGCTCCGAGCGTAAAACGTGTTTTCTTCCCGGAGCAGTTTTTCTGTTTGGCGAGAAGCTGCGCCACGAAGTGGCTCGAGTTTAATTAGCGCCGCGTTTTTATAGATAAATTTTTCTCTAAAAAAAAAAAAAAACAGAACTCCGTTCGGATAAACACGTAATTACGAACTCGCAAATATTCATGCCGACGAACGTGTGTGCCAAAAATTCGTTAAAAACTTTCTCACTTGTGTTTTGGAAAAGCACACGCGCGCTTATAACGCGGAAAAGCGAGCGTGTGTGTGCGCGCGAGCACATTCGTGGGATTTCTAAAGAAGAAGAGGAGGGTGGGTCGAAGAGTCGGTGAAGATTGCAAGAGAGGGGTTGATCTATGCGTTTAATTAACCATAGAGACGCTCCTACCGACTCTTAGCCGCTCTTAGTTCGAGCTGACCGAGGGTGGGACAAGGGCGCCGGAATAAAAGCCGTAGCAGAACGGCGCGCACGGAGGGTGGGAGCAAGAAAAGAAAGAGAGAGAGAGAGAGAGAGAGAGACATAAGAGACGGAAAGGATTTCGCTATCGCCGGCGAAATTAACCCCGGAGAAAAAACTTATAATGTGTCTTTGCGGGAAAGCAGCTCGATATGGTGTGTCCGGTGTCGGACTTGTCCGAGGAAAAGAAAGAGAAAGAGAGAAAGAGAACGGCACAATATCGCCGAGTGCATTTGTCGTCGGTAATTAATTTCCGGGATAATTAACGTTGGCAAGCTGACGCTTTGCCGGTGAGAATGAGGCGCCATCGATCACAAAACCACGCTCGTTCGGTCCGTGATAAAAAAGATGAACAGAAGCGCAGCCCACATATACGTTACGTCCTCAGCGCGCGTCAAAGCTTCTGGTTCTGTCCTCCCTCTTCTTTCTCTTCTTCTTGTACTCGCTTATCTCTCGCGATAGGTCTTGAAATATTTTTTGAACGTTGTTTTTTCGTAAATATTTTGTTTTTTTTGTGAGAGAAAGAGAGAGAGAGAAAAAGAGAGAAAGAGATTATGTTTGAACGTTTTTTTTTTTTGTCTCTCACAAACATCTTCTATTCGTCGCGGCTCGTTAATTACCGACATCCGGTCACTTCGCGCCGGAAACCAGAACACAGAACTCTCTCTTTCTGTTGCGCTCTCTCTCTCTCTCTCCCCTTCCTTCGTTGCGTCTTCTTTGCTTTTCTGGCTTTCGCGAATATTTCGAGACCGACTCCCCCGCATTTCTGTGTTCCGGCAAGCGAGAAGTTAATGAGACGATAGCAGACAGTTATAAATGAACGATAAGGTTCGGAGAGAGAGAGAGAGAGAGAGGGGGGGGAGGAAGGGGAAATCCCTTTTAATAGCCGGTGTAAATTTATAACTCCCGGGGCGAACGCGCGTGCACAGGTTATGGACTGATCGATTCCGTAGCAACGTTTGATCAATCGCTTTTGATTCTCTCGGCGCTGTACAAATAGCGCTCGCCCGAGTAATTAATTCCAACACGTTTGGCCGTTTTCGCTCGCCCGGGTCAAAATGTCAATCTCGTTTTCGCGGAGAGGTTCTTCGCCGATAACCGGGTTCGTGAATTATACAAATCGTTATCGCGGTTGCGCCAGATGAAAAATTAATAGAGAACACATCGCTTTCTGTGTTTCGACGAAAATAAAACAACATTATCCGATTTAAAAGCGACATTTAATTCTCTAAAAAAACGATAATTTTAAAAATCTTTAAATCTAGTCCGGAGCGATCGGATTTTTTTTGCCAAATCAAATTTGTCTTCTCTTGTGGGAGAACAAATTTGACCAATAATTTTATCGCGAGGATTTCGCGGAGACTTTTCTCAAGGAGAGAAACGCGCGAAGAAACGAATTCGAGATTTGACGTGGAGCAAGCCGGAGATAACCGTTTCTCCGGCAACGCGGTCTCCGACGTGGACGGCAATTATGTTCTCATTTTCGGAAATTGCCAAGTGCAAAAGACTCACGAAATGCCCGACGATGGCATCGCACACACACATACACACACACACACACGTACACACACACAGTGCGAGGAAACAAAACGAGAATCGGGGTCCCGGCGACCGCATCGCGGACGACCGTGCCTATAGAGCGTACCGAGTCTCGATTCGGGCGTGACGGGGCCGCCGGGACAATTATGATAATTACCGGAATTCGTGGTGCGCAATTAGGCCAGAGCGAGAAACGACAGAAACGCACGCTCCGCGACGCGGTGCGACGCGCCGCCTCGTCGTCGATTTTCTTCCGCAGCGTGCCGGTTTTTTTTTTTTTTTTTTTTTTTTTTTTTTAGAGAGTTGCGTGCGCTCCGCTTTGCGCACTTCGAGCCGCACGAAAATCGTCTTGGTGTGTCTTAAAAAAAAAAATAAAAGAAGAAAAAAAAATAGTAATTCGATTTAAATTTTGGTGTGTCTTCGCAGATATTTTATTTGTTGCGTACACACACGTTCTCGCAAAACGCACGAGATGACTCAAAAAGCAAAGGCGGCAAATATTTCTTCGTGTTTCTCAGCAATCAGAAAAAAAGATTCTGTGCAAATTAAAAAAAAAAAAAAAAAAAAAAAAAAAAATAAAAGCGTGGCGTGTTATATTTCGTAAACAGGAACATCGATGCGCGCTGGGCCGGAAGCGTCTCATAATAAAAGAGTGACTTCCGTTGGTGAAACAATACCGTGAGTCGGATTACTGCCGTTGCGCGGCGTCGTCCATCTCGCTTCTTTCCTCCCGGGCGAGCTCCGCTTTGCTCGCCCGTGCTCGCACGCACGATACATGCCCAGAGTTACTTTATCCGGCTCTCTCGCGCGCCGGTTAATTTGCGTCAGAAATAATTTAACGCCGTAGAAACTGTGCCCGCCCTTGTCGCCACGTCACCTCTGGCGATTTCTAGCGGCGGCCGCCGAGCGGGGAGAGCAGATTAATCGTCACGATGACGATCGCTATCGGAACGACTCTCGGAGCGACTCTCCGGCCGACATTCCCGGATATCGCGAATTACCATTCCCGATCCGCCGCGTATTATAAATAATGTAGCACATCCTAGTACGATTCAACGCAACGGTACAATTCCGACTGATTTTGTTGCTTTTGCTCTTCTATTTTTTTTTTTTTTTTTTTCTTTCAAATGGCTATGGTTCAATAGACCGGCATAACGATCGGTAAATCATTGATCGAGCAAGTTTATTTATTCATAAATATGTGCGAAAGTAGTTAATTGAGTGAATTAATGTGCTCGCGAATTTAAACATTTATTGCCGCGGCGCAAAGTGTGCGAATAATTTGTGAGATAACTAAATTTACGAGTTGACTTGATAATTATATTTACATGTAAATGTAATAGTCATTAAACGCGCGTATATCTCTCTTTTTTTTTCTTCTCTCTTTCTCGCTCTCGCTCTCCCCTCAGGATATATTATTCGATCATTAAGTGTAAAACTTGACAAAGTATACGTGTGTATAAATAAATATATTTTTAAATTTTATTAAAATTAAATAAAGATTTTTTTCACTATAAAACTTTTGTAGGAAATATTTTTTGACATCTCCAATATATAATTTTCGAGATGTGGAAAAGCCAAAAGCCGCTTTACACATGAGGGACGATTTTATCCCTTGGAATCGTTCTTGGGTCGCAACTGAAAATTTCTATATTCATCTATTTATTCTACCTATATATGTGTGTGTATGTGCAAAGGAATTAACTTTTTTGATATTTTATACAATTACACATCGGAAAATCTCAAGACGATTTTGTTGAAACGATCCGAGACCGTGACAAAGAACTTCATCGCAAATTATTTCCCGATTGTAACCTAATCGTCGAACGTCGATTTTCGCGCTTTAACGTCGCGAATTCGCGGCGGACACGCTATGGGCGCTCGCGCGCAACTTTCCGTGCGTTCGCGTATATGCTAAAATTGACGCGTAATCGTTTTAACGCGCCGGCATCGCGATGTAAAACGCGTTTGGAATCGTTCCGCAGATGATAGAAAGCGCACAGACACGTGGCCGGAGAGCGAGAGCGAGAAAAAGAGAAAGATAGAGAGAGAGAAAGAGAGAGAGAGAAAAGAAGGAGATACCGAGGAGGACGTTCCGCTTTATCGGTGCAAATGAGATGCCAGCATGTTTCCATTAATTCAAATCACCGAGTAAAATCGTGCCGTGGAATGTCCATTAAAGTCAAGCGGAGAAGTCGTTAGCTTGTTTGCGACGAGATTGGGAGTACCTTGACGTTTTGTTAGCAACTTATATTTGTACATGAAAATCGAGACAAACAACTGACAACACACGAACATACACACACATCGATTTTTATCTCGAAAAAACAGTTTTGACCAGCGTCGAAGACTCTCGCGCGATTCTATAAATTATTTTAATTATATAAAACTCGATTAACACGTTAAGCGCGGAGCCGATTTTGCTGTGCTTTCCGTTCAAGCGGCGACCACTCGGCGACGAGAATTAATACGTGTAAAGCCAAATCATACCTTTATCTAGAATGTTTTAATAAACTTTCAATAAAATTGCAACAATTTTATTTATTTTAACTTTGATACTGCCGGTCCCACGGACCGATGCCGCTCAAACGAAAAGGTTCACTGAGTCGGTCCCCAGAGACTGACGCCGCCTGAACGGAAAGCTCACTGTCAGTCCCCAGGGACATACGGCGCTTAACGTGTTCATTTGTTTATTTAAAATTATAGATTGTAAAAAAAGAAAATTTCACGGTAGTTGGACGCATTTCAGGTTTTACTTTTTTAACATCGACCCGTTCGAATGTGTTGGGATTAGATCATTTGATGTGGAAATGTGCTGAGGCATGAAGTGAATAGAACGGTGCGTTGAACGGATGTTCCGGTTTATCAGTGCATACGGTGCGTGACGTCATGTTTCTTCCGTCGTCGTCGTCGTCGTCGGACAAACTCGCGGACTACTCGGAACCGAACGTCAGAGGCGGTAAAGTAAAACTCTTTGCAATACCGCGCGAGAGCGCGTATTTTTTTGTTTTGTTTTGTTTTGTTTTGTTTTTAAGTCTGATTCGCACATCGAACGCTGATGAATCGCGACGAGGCGATCGCGAAACTCGTCTAATCGCACACCCTCGACGAATTCTCATTGAATTCGATAAATTACCACCAGCTCGACGTAATAACGTCGACGTTAAAGCCATTCAAATCGGATGTAAAGTCGTCGTTTCGAAGCCTCGCAAAAGCGATGCCTGTAATGCGCGCGTACATACGGTGTCACGAAGAAGCATTCCAGAAGCGAATACGTTGTACGAGTGTATTTAAATATTCGTGACGACAGAGTCGCGTTACAAATGTTAACGTGACACGTCTTTCTCTCTCTCTCTCTCTCTCTCTCTCTCTCTCTCTCTCTCTCTCTCTATCTTTACACTTTTTTTCCAGGTGTGTGGACACGAAATCGGTTAATCGAAACGCGCCGGAACCGACGGGGGAGGTGCGCGCGCGCGGAAGGGCGAGGAGAGAACGCCCGGAATGGCAAACGTTCCGGTTTGTCAGCGCGCATGCCACGGTTTGTTTCCATTTAATTCGCGTTCGCAAGGCGAACTCGTGCCATTGGAATGCTCGCTTGCGGTCGCTCGGACAAGACACGGCGCAACCTAATTTGCCGTATTGTCGCGAACGCATACGTGAGCGCGGGCCCCCGCCTCTCGCGAAATATCGCGGAAACTAAACTCAGCTACGGGGGGAGGGAGGATCCGATAAAGTTAAGTCCAATTAACCCTCGTCACACCTCAGAGAAGCGAAACTTAATTTTTAGCCAAAGAAACACATTTAAAGCCGCAGAAAACTAGACTGGTCGTCCGAACGTGTGCGCGAACGTGTGTGTGTGTGTGTGTGTGTGGGTTGAAAATTTATACGCGCCATAACACATTTGCGCAGTTGATTGTATATTTTTTTTTATATCTGCCATTAAATATGTCCTGGATTCTCAATACATAAATTACTCTTCGTTAATTTAGAGAATTTTTGTGTTTTTTCTATAAAAAAAAAAAAAAAAAAAAAAAAAATGTATGCTATTTGTTTCGCGCAACTTTCCAGTCGGAGAATCTGCCATTTTAATCTCAAGTTATTGATATAACGGACCGATGTATTGCACGGAAAGGCGTCAGTTATTTCATTAATGAGCGAACGCGGCTCTCACGTCGAGTATTTATGTATGCTGAAAGGTTGTCTGCTTCGAGGAAGGAATATTTAGCGGCAAAAAAAACACTCACGATCGATTATGCGCGGCTCCTCCGCCTCTTTCGTCTTGCGATTCGTGTAATACGCGGTCAAACTCGCGATCGCGCGCTCATGCGTGAATGCGGAATCGCTTAATTTCAAGCAAAGGACACACCGCGCAAGGGGACAGGAGATGCTAGGAACGGAACGTTCATGTCCCGTCCATTCCCGGTGTTACGAGAATGCACGTAATAACCGCGCTTTAGAGCTTCTTCTATTAATTCACCTGAACGTTTTATTACCACCGGAATTAATTCATTTCCGAATGCCGCATCGGCGATTTTGTTTTTGTTTGTTTTTTTTTCTCCCCCCCGTCTAGAAAACCGGATTATGCGTATCGACTCGTCGAATGTATAAATAACACGTGGAAACATGTGTTTCCTTTCAACGCGAACCTATAACAGTTAACTCAACCGGAAACTTCGTGTCGATAAGATAAGAATCAGAGAGATTAATATTACAAGCAACGTTATTACATTAATTAAGATATTTTTCTTCATAAAACACGAACATCTTCAATATGCATAAATTCGCGATGGAGCGCGATAAGAGCGCGGAATTAATGTTTCTGGTTTTCTTTCATATTTTTTTTTGTTTTTGTTTTTGTTTTTTAATTGGTCCAGAGTCGATTTCAGAACTATGTAATTCGAACCAACGCGTTTTTTGCATTTAATAAATTTTCATGTCAGAGATTTTATTTTTAATTCAGAGTTAAATCCGATATAAATAAGATTATTTATATCGCGCAGCAACGATTTTATCAAGTTCGAATCGCAACTTGGACGATGCGATTAACGAGTTTTTCTCAAATTTTCTCTCTCGCGGCGACTCGCGTGTTGTTTCCGGACGCTCTTTTGCAAACGGGAGAGAGGAGGATTCTCGCCGGGAATTGCTTAATACCGAAACACGACACACAGAACGCGCAAGACGCACAGACGTCGCGCGATAGAGAGGTAAGAAAAGAGAGGAGGACGTGCGTTCCGCTTTATCAGCGCGTACGGCATGCCGCGGCGTGTTTCCATTAATTCGCGTCGCGGGGCGAACTCGTGCCGTTGGAATGCCCGTTGAGGAGGCCCGAGGAGAGAAGTCGTTAAGTTGCGTGCCGTTCGTTCGTTCGTTCGACCGGCAACCGGTTTTCCCATCGGGTGATTCGTCGTTAATTCGCCGGCGCGGAGTAAGTAATCGCGCGCGCGTCCCAACGACCACCTCGGGTGTGTTACACGCCTGCGTTTACATCGTGCCAACCACGGAATTGCCCGGCTTTTACCCACTTCTCTCTGTGATGTGGAGGAGAAAAAGTTTGACGGAAAAATCAAGAACCCTTTAGCGAGCGCGAAACTCGGTTGATAAACACGCGACTAGCGTTTTCGCAGCGCACACACACACACAGACACACACACGCACACGGGTATATCGACTTTTAACGCCGAGCACGTTGCACAAGTAACGTAACATCGCGCGTTGCTCTCTTTCGTAATTTAATATCAAGATCCCTGAGAGATGAATGCGTATATTTGCGCATTAATCTCGCGGTCGCGAAATACAAGATCGAAGAATGTAAAAGAGAACACAACAGTTCTGCAATGATGGTTGACATGTGCGCGCGATGTTCGCGCTAATACGAATTGCTGACTCACATCAAGGAGGATAGTCAAGGTAGAAACGTTAAAAAAAAAAAAAAAAAAAAAAAAATCTCTCGTGAACTTTTGCCAACTTACCGAATAAGTTCGCCAGCATAGAACTGGAAGCTCGTCCTGAAACAGACAATATATGCGTGTGTAAATAAAAAAAAGTTTAACGGCTTCTGAATTACATCTCTGTTATCACGCAAAGAAAACGTTTTTTTTTGTGCAAATAGATCGTAAAAAAAATAAATACGAAAAAATTGCCGCGTTCGGGTAATCTGCCTTCTTGGGCTTTCAAACAACAATGCGCAACGGTCGCGCGACAAACTCGCGATATATACGGCGTATAGTTTAGAAAACCGAGAGATCTAACGAAGATAACGAACATCGGGAAATGACCCAGTGAGGTAAAATCCAATTTAACGTGACACGATTTCATGCAACGCGCCTCCTACACGCGATGTCACACACACACACACACACACACATGATGACTATTAAATGGTATAATACACTTTCTACCAAGCGAGAAAAAAAAAGAAACGTTGAAAACTTTTGATATTTCGTAACGAGACAAAATCATTTTGATCTCCCGCCTACTCACGCGTTATTGTAGGTATCATAACGTAAAAAGAGAAGGTGCAATGTTTTCCAGTAGCCAGTCAAGAAAGTGTTTCAAATGCTATAAAGCAAATATATGATTGCTAACATGATGGTAAGGAAAGAAGAGTTGCATTACGCTATCATGACGTCATGATCGATCAAAGATCGATTCCAAGCGCGATCTTTACAACCGATATTTTCGTACTTGCATAATTTTTGTAACAAATTACAAATATTTAAAACAAAAATCTAAAAGAATATAAAAATTATAAATGTGCAAATCTAAATATTTCTTCACAAAATGACAAAACAAGTAATAAATATGCAAAATTATATAAATAATATAATCCAAATATTATTTATATATTATCATTTTTGCAAGTTTGAATGTAGCAAACAGGCATCTGTGTGAAATAAGTTTAATAGTTTACAAAGTTTAATAGTGTATATATATATTAAATTTTCATTTTTGTTACATCGTACTTTACGTCACCCCCGTCTTCAATGAAGTATCACATTAAGCAAAGCTAAGCGGAAAATTCTAGTTTTGATTATGCAGCGCGTCTCGTCGTGCTATCAATGCGCAAGGATTACAGCCTCGATCCTCGTCAATTTTCCCATCATCCAATCCTTTTTTTTGGTCGACTCGCGCGTAAGAACGCAGGTTATCGCGACGCGGCGGCTCAATTACTGCTCCCCCCTCCCCCCTTGAGGATTTTACGATAGCTCGGGGAGAGACTTGAGTACACACACGGTTCACACTTTGTGTTCTGCGTAAATGTTCCAACATCTAAAGCGCACTTACGTGGAAGCGATAGGACGCGCACGAAGGGGGTCCTGTTGTTGGCGCTCGCGCGCGAGCAAATCGTCGCCCGGACGACGACACAAGCGAGAAAGACACTCGCATTACGTGCACGCACGCACACGCGCGACACAGCCGTGTTATTATATTTTACTTTGGCCGACGCGCGGAAACCCCGGGATAATTTGCGCGAACAAGCCGCAATTATTTAAGAGTGTGCATACGTAACGAAGGGTAACTCTCTCTCTCTCTCTCTCTCTTTCTTTCTCCTTCTTTTCCCTCCCCCGGCCGAGTGCTACAAGAGGGTATTCCCGCGTTTTACTCGGGACGCGCGGTCTCTATCGATTCGCGTCGCCGTATCGAAGCCGCGAACTCGTAACTTCTTCCGGGAATCCGCTACCCTTTCTTTAAGTAACGCGGGATATGAACGCGACGTTTGCTCGATGTTTGCTCTTCGCCCCGGGGAAATGAGCTCGTTCAATTTTTGCGAGTCGCGAGAAATTTGCGAGCGCGGCCCGCAATGCCGATGTAATTCCGAGACGCGAGATCGAGGCGCGAGATTCGACGAGATCGCGTGTAAAGAGCGTTTGTGTATGTAAAAGTCAGTTGTCGGTGTGATGCAACAACAACGCCTCGTCCTCCTCCGAAAGAGGTTAGGAACGACGCCGCGGAGGAGAAGGGGCGGCTATGCGAACGATTGTTTATGTGTTAAATATCGCAAAAGCTTTTTTCAGCTTCGCGAAGGTGCAACTCTCGCGATTCGTCGCTCTCCCCGCGAAGTCCATCATCGGGCACGATATTACATCGAGGAAGGGGATGATAATGGCCGGGTTGATTCGTGGGGTTAATTATGATTCCCTGCCCGGTATCATTGTTATATCCCCATTATTATGAAGGATCTCTTGCATTAAATTTTACTGCGAAAGAAAAAAGAGAGGAAAAGCTATTAGGCCATTAAGATAAAAACTGTGTTCTACTTTGCTCGAAGCTGTAATTTTTTTCCTCTCTCTCTTTTTTCATTTAGAGATCCATCTTCGGCTTGACAAAAGACACTGGACAAATTTGCATATTTAAATGGGGGAGCGGACACGGCAGAAAGAATAATGACGCAATGGAATTGTCAATCCAGAAACCTGAAACGTATGTGCGCCCCGTAATACGCATATTGAATATTTAAACTGTCCCACCAAATTAAAAAAAAAAAAAAAAAAAATATGATTTGGTGAATCGCTCGCGAGGTATTTCCTTTTATTTCTCGCATCCGAGAGAGTTTTGTCCTTTCTCATCGTTCGAATTATCTCTTTTGTTTTCCGCGAAAATATCAAATTTGTTATTTCGGCATCGACCGATAAACCTAGCTCGAACGCACATACCATATTCCGGAGCTAATGCTCGCACGCGGCTTCTAATCGTCGCACGTACGGCTGTTGGTGTGTTTATCCTCGCGCGCGCGCACATACAAGCGCGCGCGTACGCACAGACGCACGACAAAACCCGTTAGTGTTGGAGTGCAGTATGGCACTAACGCCAGGGTGGTGGTTGGAGTGGTTCGGAGGGTGATTATGAGCGAGTAAGTGCCCGCCGTCCAGTTTTTACCACCCCCTTCCACCCTCCTTCCCTACATCTAGGCTGACCGTTCCTCCTTCGTCGCAACCATCTCCCCGTCTTTTACCCCCGTGTTCTAGCAGTCGCTGCTACACTCTCACCACCCGAGACTCGACTAAACCACCAACGGATCAATACGCTAAAACATTGCCACGTCGAGACGCCGCCGTGTAAAACCCGAAAGAAATACCGTGGCGGGGGCAGTGTTTTCCCTTAGCCGGCGGCCACACCGCGTCCTCTCCCCCTGCGTCCGCGTAGCTAACGAACTTCCGGTTTTCGACCCTTTTACCGACCAACTACCCGCGCTCTCTTCCCCGGCTCGCTCGTTCGTTCTCTCTTCCCGCTCATCCACTATCATCTTCGTGTACAACCTTCGGTTGTTTGGTCAGTAACCAAAATTTACGCAACGCGGTCTCCTCATTAAGCAAGACGTAAGAGGATCTCGCGTGAGATTTCTTCGTTGTTTTTCCCCGGGGAATTAGAGGAAAATTGATTATTTATCTTTTGAGGATAAGGAAAAGATTTCCCGGGATGTTTAACGAAGTTTTGTTAGAAATTGCAAAGCTCCCTAATAATTATTTATTTAGGTTTTGTTTTCATTTATTTTTCTTTTAGCTCGTTTTTTTTTTTTTTTTAGTTTTTTTTTAGTTTTGTTTGTGTTTTGTTCCGCCATCTATTTTGCAAGTAAATAATTAAAAATGAATAAGAAATGCGGTTACGAGCAATGTAATGCAGGTCTTTTTTGTACTCGTTTATTGTAAATGTGGTAGATATAAGTTCAAACGTTTCGATCCTCGTCTCGATCTTCGAGTGAATTCAGAAATAAGATTGAAAACAAGTTAGACATCTCCGGAATTAATGATCTTTAGATTCTTAAAAAAATTTCTCAAAAATTGAATGTCAAAATTACACGTAGAGTTGTCAACACACTGTAACTGTAACTGCCTCTTAACATTTTGACATCAATTCTTTTTAAAAATCTAGTTTTAAAAAGATAATTGTGATTAAAGTTAGTGTGTTGACAACTCTGTTTATGTGTTTTTTTTTTCTTGTTGACATTCGATTTTTTTTTTAAATGTAACCATTTATTCTGGAAATGTGCAAAATCTGTCTTCGACTGTTATTTCTGAAGAAGACGAGGATCAGAACGTTTATATTTACTACAATGGTCAAAACCATTCATTCTCAAGATGTAAAATTTGTCTTCACGTAAACATTTCTGAATTTACTTATGAAGACCACTCAGACGAGGATCAAAGAACGTTTGAATTTATATTTACTACATTTACAAGAAACGAGTACAATAAAGAAGATCGCACCGCCTTTCTTATTCATTTTAATTTCAACGAGTAGCAATAAATATTAAATAAAAATAAATGACCGAAGTTGCTAACTTCAGGATCAAGATCGAAGCTGAACGTCACCTGAAAATCCAACGTGTTTTTTTATTTTTTTTATTTTTTTTTATTTGTTTGATATGTTTTCGATACGATATTTTTATCTCGAAGATGAGCAGTTGCGGCTCGTGGCCTAAGGAAGAGCTCGCTATCGATACTAGACTTTCGAAGGGCACGAAAGACGGATGAACGGATGTCCGTAGCCTACCGCAACCCACGTAAGGCACCGGAACCACTCTCGCCCTTCGATTCTCCCCTCTCCCCCTACCTTTACCGGCACACGTTCGTGTACGTTCTTACTCTCTCACGTGTGCTCGACATAACGTCGAGTTTCCGCGGACGGTCGATATATCGATTGTCGTCGACGAACGACCGGCTGACGAAGGTGAAAGAGAGAGAGAGAGAGAGAGAGAGAGAGAAAGAGAAAGAGAAATATAGGGAAAGGGGAGTAAAAGCGCTCACGGCTGTTGTTCGTGTATGTCTGCTCTGTGGTCACTTGTTGCCTGCCACCCCCGAGGGTTGGCCTTGTCCCCCCATGTTTGGGGATCGCTTGTCGTTCGACCGCCGACAAACCACCCGGCGACCAAAGCGCCCGACATGCTCCGAGATCTTTTCTCGGCGAATAAGGTCAGCAAACTCCACCGAGCGAGCGAATTCTCGATGTTCTTTGTTTTTTTTTTTTTGTTTTTTTGTTTTTTTTTGTTCCGTGTGTTTACGCGTTTCGGATAACGCCGCGCGAGATTCCGCCGCGTGGGTTTTTTTTTTTTGTTTTTTAATTCTAGAATTGACGAAGCGCTTTCTCGATCGCGATAAAGAAAACGGGAAGCGACGCGAAGCAGCTAATTAGAATGAGAGATCGATGGAAAAAAGATTCCTCAAGGGTTGCGTAGCTGTGTTTCGCAGTAAAAGTTTCCGCGAAGTAGAACACTTGGCTAGAGAGAGCGCCGCTCGACCCGAGACGACGACAAAGGACACGAACGATTCTAAAACGATGCGTTATAGTTGGGTTTTCAAAGTCAAGCTCCGGGAGTTAATGCGAGTTCAACGTTCCCGCTCCCGTTCGGTCGTAGTTGAGAACTCGGCGCGGCGTAGCTTTGAACTCGCGCGCGCTCGCTCTACACATCTCCGAGTCGTCATTTAAGTTTTCAAAATTACTTTTTCCGCACAACATCATCCCCTTTTTCGTCCACTCTTTCTCGGAACAAGCGAATAAGCGTGAGTTTTTTTTTTTTTTTCACACAAACACGCGAGGCACGGGGCCGGGCGCGTGTCTTCTTCGTGACACGCTACTTAAAAGTAGCCGTGCTTCTCGTATAAACAATAATAATTGAAACTTTTCCGAGACGTTCGCGCCCCCTCTCCTCCCCTTTCTCCGATACGAACGAAAAGTAGGTACTTTGTTTTGTTTTTCTTTATTTTCACACATTCTCCAGATTATCAAAAGATCAACGTAATATCGATAATAATATCGCCCTCGTCACGCGTCTCGTTTGTCTTTGCGAGGAGGTTTGAAACGAAACGTGAGCCGCTCACGGCAAACACAGATGTTTTACGAAAAATTCTTTCTTCTTTATCTGGTATTTAAGAAAGGAACCACAATCGCGCGATAATCGAGTCCACGATACAAACTTGCTTTCTCACGAATCCACCCAAGGTAGATTCGTCATCGTGGGTCCGGAAATGGACGGCACATGTGTGTTTGCCGAGTCGACTCTTTGTTAGCGCCGGCTCTGATGAAACGATCTTCGAAGTCTTTCAATAATGAGAGAGAGAGAGAGAGAGAGAGAGAGCGCGCCTTCCAATAATATGATCATTACGTATCAAGTTAAAGGTAGATTCTCTCACAAAACTTTCATTGGAAATGTGTCGGCAAACAAAAAAACACGCCATGTGTGTGAGAATCGATTAATATCGTAACCAACGTGTTTTTTGAGGGAATTAAAAACCGAGAAATATTATCGAAGACCATGGTGCGAGAAAAAACTCGAGTGACACTTTTCTCTCTTGAGATGTACACAGTTAGATCAATTTGAAACGACGTTAATTTGTCGTGAGGAGAAAAAATGTCGTAAACGGCAAACACGAAAGGGGATTTAACATTTTTTTTTTTTTTTTTAATCCCTTTCCGATAATTAGCGACCGCGCGAGGGGAGAGAGAGAGAGAGAGAGACACATGGCGAAGAGAAGACGACCGACCGCGAAACAAAGAAACGTCCTTCCCGATGTCAATGTGATCAATTATTAGGAGTTATTATCTGGAACTCGCGGCGGGAGAGAGATCTAACCTATTATTACGAATTGTGTGTGTTTCGCTTGTGTTCGACGCTTGTGCTCGCGCGGTAATTGTTTACGCTGAACTCTCTCGTGCGGCGCGTATATACATCGTGCGTCTTTATAACCATAATTAACTTTTGTAGACATTAACGTGTTCCACATGTCTCTCTCTCTCTCTCTCTCTCTTTCTCTCTCTTATATTATTACACGCGCGCCACCACCTCTCACGATCGCTTGCCGAGCGATTATCTCTCCTTCTTTCATTTTTCACTTTACGGTTGACCTGTTAACACTCCCACAAAAGTCCGAGAAGACCCGCGGGCGAACTATAATTCCTGTAAAGGTGTAAATTTTAATGCTATCGCGCACGCGATAGTTCGATACTCGCGAGGAGATCGAAACTCGCGAGCAAAATTCGCAACGGATTATTTTTGCAATTATTTTCAATAAATACCGAAACGGTATTTATTATTCCACGGAGAGAAATTACATCGGTATTATAACATCGTCCGTTTTCCCGCGACCGCATGGATCGCGTTGGTTAATATAGTAGCACGAAGAGCGGGAATCGCGAGACGCTCGCGTGCATCGACGCAACAAAGGTTTTCCTTTTCGCGTCCTGCTACGCAGAAAATCGCTCGCCGTGCATAAGATCGTTAGTCTCGTTTTCCTTCGAGTCCCACACACACACACATGCGATGGCGATCGTAGGTAGACTAATGACGGCCGCGCGCTCGCGATATACGTACGTGGGAAACATGGCATGGTTCCGTCCGGGGATTATATAATATTCAATTTTAGCATGCGTGCGACCCGTCTTAATCCAGCCATTACGTCTAATTGGTCGAGATTAGCTAATATCCCCGTAGTGATTAGGCCGTGTCCGCGGCTTGTTTTAGATTGAAGTCAATTCCCCGGAGCGTACGGCGAGCATGCAGCCGCTCGCTCCGATCGCTGTTCCGATAGATCGATCGGTGCGATGTAGTCGAGACGAAATCCGAGACAACTCCCCGTGTCTCCGTAAAATGACAATTCTTCCGTCAACTCGGAGGAAAACTATTTTCAAAGAAAACAGGAATTTTCTACACTCTCCCCCCTACTCGAAACGAACGCGAGAGACACAATGGACACTTTGTGACGAGAACCTTCACGAGAATTTTTCTGTTCTTTGAAAAAAAGAAAAACAACTGATGCAATCGAGAAAAAATTAATTAATTAGATATACAAAAATTATACAAGATTAAAAACCAAAAATTATAAGATAAAAACACTGCGCTTACGTTATATCGCGCACATAATTTAGTACATTATAAGGCACGGAGTAACAAAATAATCGATCGATCGTTTTACGTGCGTCGTGCTGTAATTTTTTTTTTTTTTTTTTTTTTAAAGCCGGCCTGATAATTTCGCATCTGCGGCGCGCGTTAACATTTGACTTCAATACGGCGACGACGTCCGTTCACCTCGCAAGAATGAAGCGGCGATTTTCTAATCTCCGCAAAGAGAAGATTCGAAATAATTATGCGAAATACGTTGCGTACGAACTTTCTCTTTAATACGTCACAACCGCGTTTTGTTAATCGCGCGGGAGAGAGAAACATCGCGTAATGTCGCGTATCGAGATTATTGCGAGTTTCTTTCATTGTGGAACTTCTTCCGCGATATTTGAGTAATTGCAATGTTCCCTCCTGAAAAAAATAACGACCGCTCGTTTTTTTTGGAGTTTTCTTGCGCGGCGCGTATACTGTTTTTCAAGACAAGACGGTGTAAAAAAAAAAAAAAAAAAAAAAAAAAATTAACCATTATTGTATGAGCTATTCACACGCGACATCCAGGTGTGTAAACAAGGCGCGTAGCTTCCCTTTTGAGAAAAACTGCCAGGTGAAGATTGTCACCCTCGTTGTTCGAATGTGCCTGTGTGCGACTCCGAAAGATTATTATTGCAAAGAATCATCGAAACGAGGTTGAGAGAGTTTCCGTGTTCGACGTTGTCGAACTAAGAAAGAAATTCGGCATTTCAAATACCTACGGGGATTTTTACATTTTTAAAAACAAAATCTAGACGTAGAAATTTACACAAAAAGCTGACTAAAAACTGACATTTGTTTCCTTATTACTTGATTTTAATCTTCTTTAAATATTTTCGCTCGCACTCTGTGTGTGTGTGCTTCGTGCCTTTAATTTTTCGCGCGAAAAAAAACATCTCTAACGTCTTATCTAAAAGTGTCTCTGATGTTCTATCTAAATCAGATGAGAGAAAAACAGTTTCTTATTTATCTCGCCGACATGTAAAAACATGTGCAGAAAGAGAATGTACAGAAAGAGAGAAAGAGAGAGAAAATAAAAGGTTAGTTAAAATACAATAAAAAGATTAAGATAAAAAAAGTAAACAGCATGCAAAAAGAAACTATGAAAAACTAACACTTTTGACACTTTTTGAAACAAGAATTAGCTAGTTTGTTAACGATAAAAGTCTACCGACCGTTTTTACTTGACAGATTTTTTATTTAGAATAGGGATAGACGCCATCGGGAGAGGAAAACCCTTTCGGTCGCGCGAAAGGGTTAAGAATTCACAATATCCGGGGTCTCTGTGACTCCATCACATTGACAGGTTTCTTGCTGTTAACATAAGCAATTAACGACGTAAAAATTACACATTTTGTAAATGTTGTTTTGTTAGGACGTAAAGCACAGAAAAATTTGTAATAAAACGTAGCGGCAACGATGATGAGGGAGAAGGGACAAATGTCTTAAAATTAAGAAACATTCATCACATTCCACACCCGGATAATCAGGAGCTAGTGGCGAATATACAAATTGTGTAGTCACGAGTCGGACGTGATTTCATCGGTCGCTGCATGACTGAATGATTCAATTCCTTCCTCAAGCGCGTAGATCACATAAATAAATAGTGAAATCGTAAATAAACGTAATCAACTAGCGAGTGATAAATATTTCACGACGTATACTTGCCTGCGCGCGCGCACGAAGCGTCATCTCTAGATTTTACGGCGTTTGTAGAAGATCGCGCTTTGCTTCTCATCTCTCTCGCAGGTGCGTTACGTACGCCGCAATTTTTATTCTTCCGTCGCGCGGAAGAATTTATTATCTCGTCTCGGACATTAATGCCCGGCGCATCGGGTTACTACGTAAGTCCGCGGGTAAAGAATGCGAAGAAACTTATTAACGACACGTCATTTAAACCGCCGATCATTAAAAACCAACCTCGCCGGATCCTCGCTCGCGAGACAGTTCGTCGCACTCGCACTCAACCGGCTCAATTGCGGAATTAATCCTTCGCGCGTATATGATGAAAAAAGAAAAAAAAAAACTGTTTCATACCGACGAGCAGTAGTAGTAGTTTTTATCCGCAATTTGCGCCGGTGAAGATATTTTTATGTCAATGTAAATTTGATTTATCTGCGGTGTGTTAAATCGCGCATCGGAGATTCTCGATACACGTCATTAAGAAATTATATAGACTTACAGGATGTTACACGTTGTTCGGAGAGTGGAGATAAAACCGATCAAGTGATAGGTATATATTAACCCTAATCCTGTTCCCCTGAACTTTATTAATCCGAGCGATTTTTGGAAATGTGAAATATCTTAAAAACTACTTAGCGGCGGGGGGATTTCTAAAAAAAAAAAAAAAAAAAAAAAAAAAAAAAAAAA
>QVNW01001809.1:0-44551 GCA_014825475.1 Pseudomyrmex flavicornis
TTACACTCTCGAATAAAGAGAGAAAAAAAAATCGACCGGCGAAGTGTTATTGCGCACTGACTGTTATTGCAAGCTGAATTCGCCGGGAAGCCTTAATTTCGCAACGTTATCTAACCTCCGTAATTAAAAAACCATTCTATTCAGTATTTCGCTGACGAAAAGAAAGATCCGTCTCTTCTCGGATTCGTCGACGTGCGTAATAAATTGCTATTATTAAGAGTACGAGCGAGCGTTTGCATCGATTAGTCTTGCGCGTTTCGCCATCTAAGGAAGCATCTCTCATTAACCTTTGAGTATCCGTCTTGGGTACTTTGATGAAATAGTGGTCCAAACACGAACAATAATAATTATTGTGATAAAAAATCCCGGACGACGTGCGAGATGCGCGCGTGTTTAGAAAGTGCGTTCGCGCATAATTTTTTCTTATTCCTCTCTCGTCCTAAGAATAGAAAGATTGCGTTCGAAAGATCGCTGATTCTGCGTTAAAATCTGCTTTAAAATATCTCATTTTTTAATTAATTGCGCAGCACCGGGATCAATAACAGTTTGCCCCCGATAAGAAAGAGCTTATACGACGCTTTCAGGAAACGAGAAAAGGAGAACATGTTTTTGTTCCTTCTTTTGTTCCGCGTCGCCACTGCGTTTGTGCCACCGATATCGATTCTTGTACCGCACACCCACACACACCTACACATACACACATTGCGCCGTGTTCGCAATCCCACGTGGATCGTTAGCAAGCGAGAACAATATCCCTGTGTTTAAGCGTCGCGACTATCTGCGCGCATTATCGACTCCCGCAAATTTCCTCGGTGTCCGTATGCCAAGTACCTGTCGTTTATTTTCCTCTCGCCCGGCTTGAACGACGACTTCTGCGGGGAGGGGGAGAAGTAAGTTTCACGTAAGACGTTTAGTCACGCTCGCAAGGCTGATACATCGATCGAGAGCGAATCGTCCCAGTTTCGCAAAACGGATCGGATCGTGCGATCGGTTTTGCGACTCGTCTTGCCGATGCACGTCGGGAATTGCGCGCCGTGTTCGCGCTTTCTTCTGTCATCGGCTCTCGTCTATAATGTAACGGAGAAAGTGCTCTGTCGTAATATCAGCATCTAATCGCATGGAGATGCCTCCTTTTATGCTCCCGGTAAGGCAAGCCCGGAGCGCGGCGCGCGCCCGGTATTGCACGTTGCATTCATTATTCGCGAACGCGCTTCGTTCGTTACAACGACGAGAGAAGATTATCCCGACACCACTCCGCAATCAGTAAAGCGCGGCCAACCAATACGCTATGCACACCGTTGGCAGAGCCAGGAAGAGCCGTGATCGAGTGATACATATCGGGGGACTTCCTCAGTCGCGGCAATAAGCAATTTGCTTAAGCGAGGCCTGATGGTCGAATTTCGTCTCGAAATACGCTAGGTCTCAAGTCGGATCGTTGCGAAACATCTGCGGAACACGGTTTCGAGATGTTTTCCAACACCTCAACGAGCAAAAATAAATCCTACTCCCGCGTATAATATAAAAGATCAGAGGAATGAAAATTTATATTCGAAAAAATAAAACGACAAAAAAGATATCTCATAAAGAACAGAAAATCTTATTAACTAGATACTAAACATACGCGCGTTTTATGACACGGACGGCATAATGCCTGTTAATCGCTCGTGCGTGCGTTTTACATCATTCACGTGAGTTATACGCTTGTAACAAGTGTATATTATATTAAATGTTACTTAATATTATCTCATTTAAATCGTGTAAATGCTACACTTTCCTTCGGCCACGTCGCAAGCCGCTCTCTACTCCTCCTGGGGGAGGTCGCGATCTATTAGGAAACTGCCATTTAAGTGTGAATCAAGTCACCGGCGTTCGTTTAGGCCACACGGCAAAACAACGACGACCGGCCAACGCCGAAAGCTTTAAGTAACATCGTTTGCTCAATCTATTATTATTTCACCCGATAAAACAAAATTGTCTTCCGACTTCTCTTCACGATTTAAATCGGTTCTTTTCACGCGAATCAAAGTTCGTCCCGATTTAATCCCGGTCATCATCATCATCATCATGAGCTGCTCTCGCGGGCGCACACGTAACTCCGCGCGGCTGCACCGTGTTATTCGCCAATTACACGTTTCAGACAAAATGTGTCTATTGCGAACAGACACCACCGCGCCGCGATCGACCCTGGCAATGACGGTTCCTGATCCCACCAAACCGGTTGGCGCAACGTTTGCACGCACCCGCGATCGGAACCGTTTGGCTTTTCCGATCGTGATTCATCACAGTGTTTGCCACCCGCTATCGCAAAGCCCTGCTTTCCGCTTGTCACGATTGTTCTATCATCGATCGCGTACACAACCAATCTCATACTGGCGGTAGCTCAGCTTGTTTATTCTTGACCGACGCTTGCTGAATTGTTTGCTCCAACTAAGCGCAAACTGGTTATTACAAAAACAAATCTTTTTAATAAAAATAAGTTGTCCAATAAGATTAAAATTGTAATTAATTATAAAAAAGTAACATACACTCCTTTTATCTAATTAAAATTATACACTTGCAAAGAGAAAATGTGTCGCGCGTTTTATTTCTTATGTAAATTCAAAAATATAAAAAGCATCGATTGCATTGTCGATCGCAATGAGGTTTTCAACTGTCGTGTAGTCGTTTGCGAGCTCGCAATTCGTAAAATTGACAAAGGCGAATGTATTGCCGAACATCTCGCCGGTACACGGCCACTTGCAGTTTATAATCTACAGAAATTGCATAAATTGCCTTGCGATATTGGCTGTGCCATCTGCTGCTCGCGCCGTTTTTCGTCCTATTTCCCGTGACAGCGGGAGTTTCATCGTCCGTATCGTATCACGAGAGAGATGCAATAGCGCAGTCGGTAGTGGAGGAGCTGACAAATTTCGTCATCGTGCCGCATCTCGCGTCGTCGCGTAAGATGCACGCGCATGTCGACGACGAGACTGTATAGCGAGCGAATTACAAAAAAAAAAAAAAAAAAAAAAAAAAAAAAAATTCTCGATTACTAAAAGTTCAATTTGTCGTTAACACACGCGCGTTACATCACAATTACAAGAGAGATTATATTTTTACCTCAAGAGCTCAAAAATACTCGCGACATGACATTCTCTTTGAAATCCTTTCGATATACACGCATGTATACACGCACCTATTTTCTACTTTATTTTTCTATTTGTATATTTTATGTACTTTGTTTATATAATTTTTTAAAATAATTCTTTACTCATTTATTCTAGTTTTTTTTTTATACAATACGTATTGATTGTATTGACATTAAGTATAAGACAATTCGGTATGTTTTTACTTCTTAAAAAATATCATGTAAATTGAATTTGAAACTTCGGCGCATTTATTCCACTTATCCGACGTAATCATCTTCGAACAGGTTTTCTTCGCTTGACTGATTTGTTACTTATCCTCATTGTGCATAAGTGAGCTCAATTATCCACGCCAATTAACTACCCATATAGGTAATAAGTGGTGAAGAGAAATGAGAGAACGTAGAGAAGATATATGCACACGTGTTTATACATTCCCCTAACGAAAACAGTCAGCAACTACACTCGAATCGGCGAAATCGGTATACCGAGCTGCAAAAGGTCAGATTGTAAATCAGATCCTGTTAACGGATGATCCGTCACCATCACCGCTCGCTCTAATGATCTACTTTTCGCAGCCAAGATGGTACCGCGTGCCAACCAAGGTTGGCTTGCGTCACAGACCGGTAATTTCCAGGCAGTCGAGCGCGGCAGTCGAGCGTCTTCTCATTAATTTCTACATTTTTCACACGACCATGCGCGTCTTGCACCGAATAAAACTGCGTTCGCGGATATATACACGTACATCCGCGCGGAACCTTCAGCGCAATTTGCGCTGACGAAACGGTATTCGCACCGAATTCATCCATTATGTATTCACGGAGTGACTCGTAAATGCATATTACATTTTCAATTTGCATCTCGTCTGTCTTCTCGTAACTTTTTTTGTTACTTTTCAATAGCACGGAGAAGAAAACATTTATATTTGCAATTTACGTATATATCGTTTCACATCGTGACAGAAAATATTTTTATAGCAACTTTTAATTGTAAACAAATACGTTTTATTTGGCGATGACAAATGTTTTGACAACAGATCGCGCGTGCTGTATCGAGTAGATATTGCTGAGAGATATGTATTGCGACGTGCTTTGCAGCACGTCGTTAATCGTTAATTTGCGATTATCCGTTTATAGTTCCAGTTGTCAAATTATGTCTACACAATTATTGTAACAGTAATGCACGCGAATTGGCATACGTTATTAATTAGTCATTGACTTTATCTTTCTCGCTCTTTCTCTCTCTCTCTTCCTCTCTCTCTGTATCTCGAATCTACATTTCCAGACCAAAGTTTAATTGATCTCTGCGTATAACTCCTTTCAGTACCTACAAAGTGCGGAGCAGCAAGTGCCTGATTATTCGCGCGATAACACTACCTGACTCTCGAAGATCGTCGTTCCGAAGATGTAGCTATATATTACAAAGCACACACCGCTGCTTATGACACGCATCTATTTTCCGCCGCACCTAATATTCTTTCGCCACGCGATGATTAAGTGTCATATATATATTTTTTTTTTTGTTCCGTTTTCTTTCTCTCGAGGCGAGATATGACGGCACGTCGTCGCGCCTCGTCGTGCATCGCAGCTAAAACAATAATCCGATCTCAGACGATGAAAAACAGGATGGAGGCACGACCTGGTTACTTATGTCAGACAACTTAAGAGACGCGTGAACGAACCGCAAAACAGATTCTCGCAACGTCTGTCCGATGCAACGTCACTGCCATGGGAATCCGCAAAATCATTTTGCCCGTCGAATAACTCGCGAATGGCTTGTCGCCGCGTGTAATACATATACAGAGACAAGAGAGACCGGCGCGCGCGTTGCGAAATGCACGCAACTATAAATCGCGAAACGATGATCGCACGTAGACCGCGTATGTACACGAATTTATGTAACCTCCCCCGACGCGAACAATTTCAAATGACTAATTATAGTAATGAGGGGAAAGGGAAAGGCAATATGTAGTAACGCTTTTGTGTGTGTGTCTGTGTTTCGCGCGCGCGAGTTTCAGTAACCCCGCGGGATCTATAGTGAATAGAAAGACAACACATGAATTCTTGCAAAGGTGTTTCCTTTATTTCGCGCATAAAATATACATAATGGCATCCCACAATAGGAGTCTCTCAAACCATTGTTATAAAAATATAGGTATATGTATATATAATTATGTCATGCGTTGCTTAACTATATATATATATATATATGACAATGATACGCTCCTTGAAAAAAATCGGACTCTCACTGCTTTGTTGTTGAGTGATAAGTACTTAAGATAATGTATAATAGTTTTTTTTTTTTACTAAATATTGTTCGAAAGAAAAACTGTTTTATTTTACACATAAGTCTGAACATCGCATATTCACTCTTACAGATTCTTTAACATTCTTAGAAAAACACTATAAGATTTTTGTATCGTGTGTGTGTGTGTGTGTGTGTGTGTGTATATTATTATTCGTGTTATATACATTATTTTAAAAAAATGTTTATTGTATAATTGTCTACGAATATAAACTTGAAGGTGTATTTATAACATACATTGCAACAGATTAGTTAAGTGTATTCATGTGTAATTAGTAATTGTTGCGTCTCTCTAATAATGACAAATAACTGTGGAAAAATTGTATTATGACACTTTGTAAGGTATCTCTTAAAGAGAATAAGACCATTACATTTGATTCTTTCACGTTTGATTAACAAGTTATTTTTGATTAAGACAAGTTCTCATTTTTCTAATCGCACGAACGTTTGATTTTCTTGGTAACAATGTTTGCCACAATGTCCGATATACATTTCTGTTAATAATAAGATTGTATAAATGGTAACATTTATGTTTTCATTAAAGCTGAATAAATAAATACGTCGCATTTAATACTTACAAGAGCTGCATGTATTCAATGTCCGCAAGATGCAATTACTATTAATATGGATAATTAAGTAAAGCCAATATTGTTAATTTTAAATAGTGTTTTTCTGTGTTACCGATATGATATTAAAAAGAAAATTTTTTCACTTTTCACTTTTAATAAAAATATAGTTAAACATATATACAGTTATGCATTTAGTTTTTAGATGTTAATTAATGTAAATCAATACTTCAATTTTGTATAGACATAATATAGTAGTAGTTAGTAAAGTTTTACACGACGATGAATACATCCAGCGTATACATCTTATACAATATTATAATATTTCATCAAAAGATTTCCGTTAAGTACTTGTGATGCAATGCATCAATAAATAATTGTACAGCAAAGAAATCGAATTTAGAAGTTAACTTTTAAATAATTAAAAAAAGTAATACAATTTTTATATAATTTTTTAACTGTAAAATTATAAAGATATATCAATAACGATATATTAATTATAATGTTTTTATATATTTTTAAATAAATAATTGAATAATCAAACGAACAAAACAAATTCTTAATTTTATGTATGGAAACCCTAAGATGATGAAACGTATAAGCAGAATAATCAGATTTCCTATACATGTATGAAACTGAATGCAATACGAATAATCGATATCACTTAGATTACACAAGTAAGAGGGCTCGTATTTACACGTGTTATCCAGCCTTATAAATTCGTTAGATATCAGCTGGAGCGTTTAGTTTTACGATTACGCAGCCCGCGGTGGCAAGTACTCACGATCTGGCTGTGACGGACCTTGCGGTGGGAATGGCGAACCTGGTCCGGGTTTGCCCGGACCTCCTGGCCCTAAGGGCCCGCTTGGGAATGATGGGCCGCTTGGTCTACCACTAGGATATCCACCTGGTCCTTGTGGACGTCCACCCGGAGCACCGGGATAGCCACTTGGACCTTGCGGTCCTTGAGGCTGACTCGGATATCCTGGAGATGGCCCGCTTGGTCCTGGATAACCGCCTGAACCACTAGGTCCTTGAGGTCTTGTCGATGGTCCAGAAGGACCCTGAGGTCTTCCAGGATATCCTGGTTCGCTTGGTCCTTGAGGTCCTTGAGGTTCTGCAGGTGGTGTTAAGTATCCAGGTCCTGGGCGACCAGATGGACCTCCAGGTCGTCCTGGAAAACCACTTGGACCACTTGGATAACCGCCTGGACCTGAAGGTCTACCGCTTGGAAAACTGTTTGGTCCTGAAGGTCCTTGAGGACCTCCTGGATAACCACCTGGTCCGGATGGGCCTTGTGGACCTCCTGGATAACCGGCTGGTCCGGATGGACCTTGTGGACCTCCTGGATAACCGGCTGGTCCGGATGGACCTTGTGGACCTCCTGGATAACTGCCTGGTTGTGCTGGGCCTTGTGGACCTCCTGGATAACCGCCTGGTCCTGATGGGCCTTGAGGACCTCCCGGATAACCGCCTGGTCCCGATGGACCTTGAGGTCCTCCTGGATAACCACCTGGTCCTGATGGGCCTTGAGGTCCTCTTGGATAACCACCTGGTCCTGATGGGCCTTGAGATCCTCCTGGATAACCGCCTGGTCCTGATGGGCCTTGAGGCCCTCCTGGATAACCTCCTGGTCTCGATGGTCCTTGAGGACCTCCTGGACCTCCTGGACCCCGGGGAATCCTTGACCTCCCGGTGCTCCCATTATAGTATAGTCATAAAGATTTTCATTCAGATAGAAAAAGTTTGGTGCGGAATTACAATCAAACTGATTCCACCATACACAGACGAAGAATTGTTGATTGAAGATTGTTCCGTTTGGACAGAGAAAATCATAAGTTTTATTGTTGGCACATATATGGAAAACTTGGCACTGGGCTTCCACGTCGGCATAATAACCAGGAAATTGTTGGGCATCACAACGGAAACTAGTTTCCGGTACTTCACTATATATAGGATAGTCACGACCAGGTTCTCCTGGAATAGCTGAGTAGTCACCTTCGTCGTATGTTCCTTCATCACCATGGCCATAATCTTCTGGTCCTGCTGGTCCTCCTGGTCCTCCAGGTCCTCCAGGTCCTACTAGGAATTGTCCTGGTCCTTGCGGACCTGGCCCACTTGGACCTCTTCCTGGTCCTTGTGGGCCTGGCCCACCTGGGTAGCCTCCTGGACCTTGTGGGCCTGGCTCACCTGGGTAGCCTCCTGGACCTTGTGGTCCACCGGGATAGCTACCGGGTCCTTGCGTACCTGGACCACTCGGATAACCTCCTGGTCTTTGTGCTCCTGGTCCGCTTGGATAACCTCCACCAGGCGCTCCACCTGGGCCTGGTTGACCTCCAGGACCTCCCGGTCCTGGATATCCGCTTGGTCCTTGAGGACTTGGACCACCGCTAGGTCTCTGACCACTTCCTGGATAGCCAGCACCGGGCCCTCCACTAGGATATCCACTTCCCGGGCCACCAGGTTTCTGACCTCCGCTGGGATAACCTCCAGGAGCTTGGCCACCAGGATATCCTCCATTCGGTCCTTGTCCACTAGGTCGTCCACTGGGATAACTAGGGCCTCCTGGTTTTTCTTGTCCGGGTCCACTGCTCGGATATCCGGACGGTCCTTGCCCGGGAAATCCTGGTCCACTAGGTCTGCCACTAGGATACCCAGCACTTGGTCCTGTTGGAAATCCTCCTGGTCGTGCACCCGGCCCGCCTGGTGCACCACCTGAACCTGATGGATATCCACCTGAACCCGGCCTGCTCGTTGGCTCACCTCCTGGAAATGGAATAGAGGGACGTCCGCTAGGATATCCACCAGACGGTCCCTGACCCGACGGAAATCCAGGTTGCTGACCGCCTGGACGTCCACCAGGAAATCCTGATGGTCCGGATGGATAACCACCAGGTCCACCAGGACCTCCTGGTCCTCCAGGACCAGATGGATATCCACCGGGACCTCCTGGAAATCCTCCTCCCGGTTTTGCACCGGGTCCTCCACCTGGACTACCTGGTATAAGCTGATTTGTCGGTCTGGGATAATTATATCCCTCGTCAGCCTGTAATATTAAATTTAATGTAATGACACCAGCATATCTATTAAAATATAAGTATAATTAACGAGCGAATTACTCATAAATAAATTCTCTTCATCAGTTATGTAAGTTTCAATAAAATGATACGAATAGTTCTATTCTAAAATTTTCTATTTAAAAAGAATTATTAAAACATTAGTAAAAATTTATTTTTATTACTTCTTTTAATATGTGTCTTGTACATTTATATCAAAAATATTAAATAGTATTTTTTATTTTTAATTTAAAAAAGTGTATATATTATATGAACTTTTATATGATATTAAACTCGTGCGTTAGTAGCACAGTCTAAAACAGCATTTTCGTATTCTTGGTCATTGTAAATGTAGTAAAGTTACAACAGTCACGACCGATTAATATGAGAGCGCTTAAACTTGCGCAACCGAATCTGCTATTTCGCAAGACAAGAAAGAATAAATAACACGTTGATCTGTAACATATTTAAATAGTCGCATCGCATTAATTCTCGTATAAACTTTACTGCTTTTTCATAAAGATATAAAAACAACCGAGATTGTTTACGATGATTTGACTTAAATAGATAAAGTAATCGTAAAAGTTACAGTGTGATTTAAGAAAGTATATATTATATTAAGCCTTTTCCGTTTTTATTCAAATAGCATTCAACAGCGAATATTACTCACCAAAGCTGTACGAGCGACAGCCAGCAAGACTGAAACAAAATACAAACAAGAACAATATTATTTTTGAGCATACGCACTCTGACAAATTACGTACTCTTTACTGTTGCTACAAACTATTGCTCGTTACGATCTCCGACGCGTTGCAAAGTTTTATTACTACATCAATTATGCCGAGTGTCAAAGGCTTTTACGCTGTCAGGTAACCGGCGTAATTCGTCGCGATGACGAGAGGTTGCGTGCAAACTCTCGCAGAAGAGAGAAATGTGTCTTGAAAAATCTCTGACATAACTTCCCGTCTAATTAATTAAGGAGCATTGTCGAGCGCGCTCAGAGTGTAGGCGCGCTGCCGTTTCTTCGCACGCTTCGTCGCACGTAAATCGCATCAAAAAAGCGTAAATGAAGAGAGACAAGAAAGAAAAGAAAAGGGTCGCGCGCGTGCAAAAGAAGGAGAGATGAGCAGCGTGAACGGGAGAACGGTTCAGAAGTGCGTGCGGTTGTTACGCGGGAATTGTGCGTTTTCGCAATGACACCGTCATGCTGGTTCGCGGATCACGCAAGCTACTTGTTAAGGCAGAGATACAGATGTCTGGTGTGAATTTTTTAAATAATTAATGTGTCAATAATATTAAAATTCTTGTATAAAATTCTCTCTGATATTTTTAATATCTCGAAAACCCTCGATGTATGTTTATAAAAAAGTGTTATAAAACATACATATATAAAATTACATATTTTATTAAAATGTCTCTCGTGACACACATTGACATTGATAATGTAATTACAAAAACTGACTTCAACGAATGTAATATATGTAAGGAAGTGAAACGAAAAGTGAAAATCTTGATTAGATTTATCTGTTATCTCGCAATGAATATCATTCGTGACAAATAACTGTAATTATCAAATCATTTGAGCGTCGATGCCCAGAGGGGTACGACTTGACGTTGACAAATTAAGATTTAATGGTGACTTCATATTTTCGACGCTAGACACGTAATGGGCGTAACTTAGCAAGTGCGATTGACATACCGCTCTTCGTCTCAAAGAATACCGCTGTCACAGATAATTCTGGACAATCATTTTGTGTCGCACCTGAGAACGTCTTTGTTTTCTCGCTCAAGAAATCCGTCAATCAACGTAACTTTTGAATCTTATTTGTGATTAAATACACTTTGACGACAGATGTCTGTTACAACAAAAATTGAATTAAGACATTGAATTTTTTTCACACGTAATTAAAACTATCGAAAGAAGAAACTCCTGACTCCGGTCAATCACAAAGTTGCGAAGATAATAACTTTTTTGCGCAATGTTATTGATATATCGTTTTTCTCTATCTTTTCTCATTCGTCATTAATTTCCACACCACGCATAATTTGACCAAAAGGCTATTTTCAAGCAACAATATCGCCATTATCCGTACATCTTCCTGTTGCCGGTTGATAGCCTCGGTTTTGGTTACCTCGAAACAATGGGGCGGAGATCAAGATGCGGACTCTGAGCCTTGCGTGATCTACGAAGATAATCCGAGCACGATACTCGATGCATCGTTCGAGAGGATCTTTGACCGTTACGTGGTGGTTACACTAGCGTTGCACGATCGCGTATTGACGTAACCCGCGCGAGGAGAAGCTGTGACGGAAATAGTTCTTCTTCTTGATTGATTTCTTCGAATCGCGAAATGTCGGTTGTTCGCGCATTTGTTTTTGGAAAAAAAAACTAGCGTCACGCATCTATGCGCTCGTTATGCGCAGAAAAGACTTCGCGCGTAAAAATAGAGCGGTATGTCGAAGTCATCGTTTTATCTGTCTTTCAGCAGTGTTCTCACGCGAGAGTTACTATATTCAATTATAATTAATTACAAAAGTTCTCACATGACGTTGCGCGACATTCGCTCAATTTAACTTTAAAATTGAGAAAGTTCAACTCGCGGGATTTCGAATTCTCTCGTCTTTCTTTCTTTTTTTTTTTTTTTTTTTGCTCGATCTTTCCGAGAGATGATTCGTTAGTTTTTAAGATTAGAGGGGAAAAAAAAGGAAGGCGAGAGCAATTGCGCTAACACGGCGCATTGCATACACTTGACCTTTATTTTAAGTGTGGATGATCGTAAGCGTAAATGGTGACCCCCATAAAAGTGCGCTGAAACAATACCAGCCGCCAGCGGCGGCTTATCTCTAATTTGTTTTAATTAGAGGATGTTACGAAAAAATCTAGACCTTGCACGCGAAGGTTCCATCGAAATTTAAAACTCGTCTGGATTGTGATGTCATGACCGGAATAATGAGAATACAACAGAATGAATTATGAAAGTTGTTACGCTGTCAATTGCTCATTAAAATTGTTCATATTTCTTTCTTCTTGTGTGTGTAAAAACTAAATAATAATTGTATATAAAAGTTTTTTCCAAGTATGTGTTTATATTATATTTTTAAAATTATATCAAATTCTGTAATTAACATAAGCTCAAATATTATTTCTGATATTTATTTTACGATAATGAAACATTTTTTAGAAAGAAATACAACTTTTCTACGTATATTATTTTATCAGATGTGTCAATTTAAAAATTACTTTAATAACATGTATGTTGAAAATTTGTCATATTATCACGTTCACGCGGTTCTACGTTGATCGATCACGCAGTTTTCTTTGTTCTTTTTATACTCTTTTTTAATAGATGTGCACACCGGCGGCACGTTAATTCGACGAGCGGAAGATAAAGCTGGCGTAGGATTGCTTAACTTAAAATTACTTGGAAACTTTTCATCTCCTTCGATTATCGGAACGAAGGTTATACTTGACGTTGGGACACGTCACAAATTGCGAACTTTCTTTTCTCTATCCTCGACACTGCAATCTCTGCTAATCTTTCTGTTTTCTCCCGAGAAAAACAAACAACGGACATTTTACCGCGTGATATTTCTTGTATCAGCAGTTTTTTCTTGCTGATTTCTTACTTGCGCGTTTATTCGCGACCACATGCTAACAACGATCGATTAGTACATTGGGGTGATTAAACGCGAAATGAAGCCGCGCGACAAGGTATGAACTCGATATCTCACAATCAATATCAGTTAGGTCTTACCGATCCAGAGCAAGCGTAGCCGCATGTTTGCTGGCGCGAGCACCCTCAAGGAGTGGGCGAGTCTGAAAAACAAGTTTCAATTATCAATTTAATTTGTATTACATCTAATTACTCTATACATGTTGTATGATATTCAAGTTCGAGTTGAATGTTTGTGTAATTTTTAATATTACGTGTCGCGGGTAAATTTAAAGATACGTTTAATTAACGACGACAATACGTTAGTTTTTCGCAAATTAAACGTTTAAGCCTAACAAATAGCAAAACATAAATGTCATAAAAAATTAATCTCGTGAATACTTTGCGCACATCGTAGAAAAAATATAAAAGTGATTGAAATGCTGTTTTAAAAAAAGATGAAAATTCTCTTAAATTTTTGTGTGTTGATATGAAAATAACAAATTTATATATCCATAAAAATTTAATGATATATGTAAAAATACCAGAAAAACGTCTTATATGAATTTATGTGATACATCATAAACATCTTTACTTTTTAACTTATTATACATATGTGCCCTGCTACTGTAACTCACGTCCACCATTTTTGGTACATGATCCTCGAAAGGGTTGATGTATTAAACATGTTTGCAAGATACAGAAAATGGAACTTTTGCGATACGCTCGAATGGAAATCACTGACCGTGTTACTTTAACACACTGCGATCGTTCGACCCTCCCCCGAGCATCGCGCACGGAACGAGGTACGAAGGAACCTTCGTCGGGTCATTCGTGCGTGTTATCGATGCCAGCGTCGAGATACACGCGCACAGATGCATGAGAAAGGAAAAATATGATACCCGAACTCGGCGAAGTTCCGCGAGGCGAACACTCGGTCGGTCGGTCCGGAAAAAAAAGGAGCCAATTTGAGTTGGCAGACGCAAGAACTCACAGACGCTCGGGAGCGGGCAAAAGACGCTTTTCGTGGGTCTTGTCTTTAAGGGGGATGAAGTGGCGTGTCGTAGACTCACCCAACCGATCCGTTACAAAACACACCGCAGTGCTAGAGGTAAGTCAGAGACAGTGACTGATGGTAGAAGAAACCTCGTCGGCATATATATCCTTGGATAGCACCCTGAGCGCTGATACGCCCCCACCAGGGATGACGCTCCGACGCTCATCCTTCAGACCTCCTCCAGATCGAGCCCCGATTTTTTTTCTCTCTTCTCCCTGAGATGCAAGGTGGGGAAAACACGTGAAACCGCGAATAGCGATGGGATTGATCCTTTCGCGCGGGGCGTTCGCGCTCCTGGAAACCGTGGGAGAGACGAAGACACTCCGCGGCTTCACACTGACCTCTCCTTGTTCGTCAACTTTTGTGAGATACATCGTGTAATTTATGCGATTATTTTTTTATGTAACTCATTCACGCGATTTATGCAATTCTTTTTTGTTTTTGAGAACGGAATGATACAAATCCGAAATATTATTTCTTTCTTTCTCTCTCTCTCTCTAATAATAATAATAATAACCAATAAAAGAATTTGTGAGGTCACACAAGGATTTTATAAGCTATACATAATAATAATAATTTGCATACAATACGGACAAAAATAAGTGGCAAAGTACATTCAGGCAAGAACCAGTTAGCAAATACTTAATTTAAATATATGTAACGGGGATATTTCATCAATCTTTTTTATGAGAATTTATGAGAAAGTGTCAATCAGCTTTTGTAAGTAAGAGTGACGGGTGACCTGGACCTTTCCGACCCGTCAATGATTAGTTAAAGTAAATATCGACAGGTTGGGTCCTAAATAGCGACCGATCTAGCGCGCGGGCCCATCACTATCCATAAGCGGTATCCGTGGAACGACCTCACGACGTAAGTGACCCCGCTGCGGGGCCGCGAAGGGGGCTTCTCTCCTCCACGAGGGAGTCCTGACGGGGGATCTCGCGGAGATGAGCAGCTCGTGGGAGGCCGGGGTTAGTGAAAGTGAAATACTGCAAGTAGAGTAACGTCTACCGGAGTGCCGTGTATTTTACGGTGCTCTAGCCGGCGATGAGGATCGCCGTGTAGAGGAGGAAGATCGAGGAAATCGTGAGGATGTCTCTTCGCATCTCGATACATTTGTGTCTCGATAAAACCGACGCGCGTTCTGTCTTGCAGTTGTCTTTTCCTTTTACAATAATTGGAGCTTTGCCAAGAATCTTATTGTCAGCTAGTTGTTCGAGAAATATGAATAAAGTAAATTTATAAATAAAGTAAAAATTAAAAATTATATTAATCTTTTACTTTCTTCAAATTAAAACAATTTTTCTATTTTATCTATTGTATCTCTCTTTCTCTCTCTCTGTAAAATGTTTTACTTAAATAAAAGCACACGCAAAACACTTTTCATAAGTTTGATAAGTAGAAATAAAAAATATTTGAAGTTTCATATTAAAAGTTTTATACAATCTGTTCAGTTTTTGTCGTTTGTCTTAGTATCGTCTTACTTTTTATCTTCTGAGAGCGAAGGTAAAAAAAGTGCAAAGGGAACACAATTGTGTTTGTGTACCTAAACGATTGTTTCTACCTCTGAACTTTTGCCTCAGAGAGAGATGTGATTCTTAATAAATAATGCATGATATCGGAAAAGCTCTGTAGAGAATAATACCTTTCGTCATAAAAGAGGTCGTCGTAAATGTTCTTGCGACGCGTGAGTCTTTTGTTTTGCTTTCCATTTGAGATGTCGAGGCTATCCGGAATGATTAGAGGAATAGCAAAGTAGATCGGGCGCGCGCACGTAGAGGTATCGATTTTGTCATACTGTGATACATAAAAGAAGGCGAGCCAAATTTAATGACAAGTTTAGAACACACTTTGTAGACTTATTCAGAGATTGCCAAATAAACTACCAGAAAGATTGCCAAATAAACTTACCAAAAAACAAAGAAAAAAAGTGCTCAAATATTACAGAAATGTCAAAGAACAGTTGCTGTACAAATATAACTGAAATAATTTGAAATCTTTCTTAAAATCACTCAATATAATATAAATTATAATAATAATAATATTGAATGCAATTTTTTTCTCAATTAGTTTATTACGAATAATATTTTTCTTTCTTTTCTATTTCAATTGCCTTGTGAAAGTAATAATTTTGTTTTTCTCACGGATATATTTATCTGTGAGCGATTCGATTACTCATCTCGCTAAATTTTCGGATCACTTACAAAGGATGAACCAATTTTCCGTATAATTTTCTCGCAATATGACGCGGCGCGTTTCGCACCGCGCCGCGCCGTCAAAGAAACGGGTGCGCGCCGTCTTTGCTCGCGTCCCGTTTCGGATTCATAATCGGCTTGCATCACAGCAAGCGTGATCATCATCGTCATCATCGGACGTATGTAGTGACACGTCTTCGTGTCTTCGCACGTCCTCCTCTCTTCACCGGGGCTTTCACCGCAAAGTGCGAGTTAGTGCATCGCGTGGGCGGCATAAAGACAGACGGCGCGTAACTCAAGCCAGTTGAGACAAAAGCGGACGCGTGAATATCGACGGAGAAGAGACGGCGATCCCACACGTCATAGGCCTACGTATGGTCCGATTTCTTCAGAATCTCCCTGGTGTGTGATGCCGCATTCGCGATTCGCACGTGTTGACACAAGAGTTAGCAATCAGAAAATCGACCGCGAGGCGAGCCCCGAGGCAAGGATGGTATCGCTATTTACTAACGTACGAATGGACAAGATTTTAGTTTACAAAGTCCCGGAGCTCTCTAGATGAGAGAAGACCCCGAGGCGAGAATCTTCTTCGTACGACTCCAACAGCACTCATCTCTCGGCGCTTCTTGTGTACCTTGCGCTCGTATGAAAACCAGTCTATTGCATTAAATGTTGCACTTTTTTCTATCGCGAGCTCCCTCGTAACTCTGTAGTAGATTCCTTAACACGCACACATCGAGAACTTACATAAATTAATTTATATCTACACGTTAGCTGCTTTGGCAATAATCATGTTTTCCATCAATCTCTCGCTACGCTCGAAATAATGAAGGCTCTCTCGTTGAGCAACACAGCACAGGCTTGTTGTTCTTTGATCGCGGAGCATTGGGAATGCTGTTTAGAACAAATCGAAGAGAAATCTTAAAATTCGTACTGTTGTTGTTGTATACGGAGTAGAAGAGATCTTATGTATCTTCGCTTTCATAAGAAACAACGCTTGAAGCTTGCGATATCTATCAATGATCCCCGACGGTATAGAAAGGCTCTTCTCGACATACACCGTAATCGTATTAACGTCTCCGCGATCCATCAGCGATTTAATGTGATTGCAATAATCAGCCACGCATTGCAAAATCGCGTCCGTTCCTCTAGAACTAATCGTTAATGAAGTCTAACATTTCGCTTGTGTCGGAGAGATCATCTATTTTATGAATGCTTTAAAAGGATTCTTTAAAATCCATGACGGTCATAATGAAAACAGGTCTAACGCAATCAAAAATCTCTCGATTACGATTACAATAACTTGTGGCGGCGGCGGTGTCCAATGCATTCGTCACTCATCGCTATGACGAATAAAACCTTATATTGTGGCGAATACATGAATGTATGAATTAATTACTGAAATATGAATAAAACATGGGTTGTGCGGTAAGTAAAACGTTCGCGATTTTCAGTTGATAGATTCGAGATCGCAAGCGCATATAATTTAAACAGAAGCTGATGTCGTAGCATTGAGATGCCGCGCGAAGCAAACAAAAGCAAACATCTATTTGTACGAGGGAGTGTTGCACAAGTGTATATTGTATGTAACTATTGTATGTAACTATTGTACACGCACGTACAATAGTTTTTTTTCATGTAATTGTGTTTTTTTCTTTTTGTTTTTTGAAGATTCACACAACATCCACTTAGAGAGAATAATAATAAATAACTTTTTCCTGATGCGCCTGTGTGTTAATATATAAAAGAAATATATATATGGGAAAAAAGAAATCTATAAATAAATTAGCGCAGAATTTCTATATAAAAACGCGTCTCTTCCGAGACGCGAGAATAGCTTCGCGATAATTACATCAAATTTGTTCTCACGCGCGCGCAAGACTCCAATCGCGCTTTCCGCACCGTGCTTAATTCCCTCGCAAAATACGCCCGGAATGTGCTTATTGTATATTATGTATAACATCGGCAATCGTCTCACGATCCGTCGAGGTTCCCAAGTGAGAAGAAACGGTTAAAGTCATTTTGTCCCATCGATAATAAAATATAATTTCCGTTAATATAGGAAAGAAAGAAAAAAGAAAAAGAGAGAGAGAGAGAGATAATATGCCATCCAGATGTTACAAAATCTCGATGTGATTTACCGCAACAAATCAATCACGTTAATCCTTTGGAGAAAAATTGTAATTACGACATTATCGTGAGAAAACTTGTTGGACGGCACAATGTATTCGACTGTTAAAATACTCTGTCCTATTAAACTTCATCAAAATCAGGACAAGAAACTAAAGCGGAAAGTTGAATCAGTAATCTCTTTCTTTTAACAATCGCATTACGTCACTAGACTAGAGGAGCTTCGGAAAGAAAGACAAGTTGTCCTTCTCTCGTCTCTCTGTGTGCTACACTCTATTCTTTACTCAATTCCTTCATGGTGTACCGATCATTATGACAATACTCCCGGCTAGATTATTATCTGAAGTAATAATTGGCTGTTGATTGTGAACTTCTTCGTAATAACCAAGGAAGCATATTTGTAATTGGAGTGTGTGACAATTGATGAGGTAATACTTATTCAAGAAAAAATTCTTCTATCACAGATTAATAAGAAAAAAATTCTTTGCAAGAATGTAAAGAAAAAACATATAAACTATTTCTCTTTCTTCCTCGCCAAACTTTTTTTATCGTCTCCACTCTATTAAAATTAATTAAATTACTAAAAAAATTATTACATAGATTTATTTTTTATTTTTTTTCATGTCACAACCTTGCAAAGGCTGATATTGCTTCAGAGCAGAGATAGTTAACAACTTGCCTTTAGCAACAACGCGCTAAATGTTTTTCTAAGTTTCATTATGCGCATAGTGTAAACATCCTTCGCCGTTCTCTAATTAAAGATTTTTCGAACCACTTACCGATTGCAACAAGCACACTACTTCCTTGCGCAATTTCCTGCGCGCTAAAGAAGAACGAGAAGTTCAATCAAGGTCGCCGAGATTCATCCTTTTGATTGATTGACGTTTATTCGTAACAGCGATACGTGCAAGAATTGATTCTTTATTATATGAATATGAATATATATATATATACATATATAAAAGAGTATCGCAAGATTTCACGCAATCGACCATGCCATACGTGACATATACGTTTTCTATAATGTTCCCCGGTTGTCTGGGATATTCGTCTCGTTCGAGATCTGTGAATAAAAGGATTCGGAGTTCGGGATCCGTGAGAATATAAGTCAGAGGGATGAGCCCACATCTCGCGCGAATCATGATTGACCTTCGCGCGAGCAATCGTGACGGTGGAATCGACTCTCGGAGTGATGATGTGGTGGACAGATATAGAGGATCTCGCGAGGATCTGCTCTCTCTCTCTTCCTTCCATGATCGATATACGAGAGAAGCGCGAGTTTGCCCCTTTTGTAGACACGGAATCCGGGAAATATCAAAGATGTAAAGAAACACCACCGTGTCTGCACGCTTGCGTAATCGCTTATTCATCGCACGTTTATCGATGACGAAGGGGGCCCTTTCTTCGTCCATAAATCGTGATATTATAAGCCGTAAGGCTTGTCTTGGATGTTAGCTCGTGCATCACACACAGGCGCAAAAGTACGAGAGGATTAAGTAGATTGCGCGTGTTGAGGAAATCCATTTAGCGCGCTGAACAAGGAGAAATCCAAGACGAGAAGTCCGTTCGTTACTTGATATTAATTTTCATGTTTGCGTTGGTTGTTGCAAGAGTTTGAAACTGAGAGATACGACTTTTTCAAGTTTATGTTGTGCTCTTCATATTTTTTTATTTTATCTAATTAACATAACGTAATAGTAAAAAAAACAAACACGTTTTTTTTCTTCAAAAGTTTACTTTTTGCAGAATAATAGTCGAGATTAACACACAGTTTTAAATAACTTACTGTGTAAGCTCGCTTCTCTTCAAGTTTCTCTCGCAAGTTTCTTTTTTTTCAACGCAAGTATACGTTTTATATGCCTATACAGTTATAGTTACTTGGAACGATGGAGAACACGATTAAAGAGCACGATTTGCTTAAAGCACGATTCACGTCTGTTACTGTTAACTGGGACGGCAGAATCCTCAGGACGATAGAATCCTTAATCGGTTAGAGATTTGTGGCCGTTCAATTCTATTTTGACTGCTGCTCTTTTCTCTTTCTTCTAATCTCGTTGTAATTCTTCTTTGAGAAAATTTATTTTCACGTCAGTCACTTCTGTTTTCATTCACTTTAGTGAAGTCACTTCTGTTTTTCCTCACTAGTTTAGTGAATTATATTAAAAAAAAAAAGTAACATTAAAAAGTAACATAAGATGACACACAAATTATTTGTTGAGAGAAAAATTAATAACAAAATTGTTTTCTGTGATTAATTGTTTTTTGAAAAGTTTTTAATTTATCAATAAATACATGTACAATAATATATAACAATATAGTAATATATTTATTGTATTTTTTTATATGGCATCAGAAATTATGCAGATAAATAAACATTCGGCTGTTTGAATTCGTTCTTCTGTACTCCTCTGCCAAATTTGGCACCGGTAATTCTGTAATTCGGCGGAAGATAGGAATTGCCGTAACGGTCGCTGTCGTCCGACGAACGTTTATCGGAAATTTCAGGAACACCGTAAACGGGAAGATCCGTTATTGATGGAACTTCGTCGGTGAAACCCAAATTTTGATTATGACGAACTGGAACGTTCTTGTTCCATCCCT
Organism: Pseudomyrmex flavicornis; assembly: GCA_014825475.1. Taxonomy (NCBI): domain Eukaryota; kingdom Metazoa; phylum Arthropoda; class Insecta; order Hymenoptera; family Formicidae; genus Pseudomyrmex; species Pseudomyrmex flavicornis. The sequence continues at coordinate 20,688 of QVNW01001809.1, forward strand.
GTTGTTGTCCGCTCTGTTGATTATAGTTGTTCCAAACTGCAACCTCGTCGTTAGCAGGCTCTTGCTGGTAGCCTCGGAAAAGCTTCTTTTCGTTAGCTAGTTGGATGCGCCTTCATTACACAAGAACGGGTCATTAGCATGATGCGCGAATGTGCGCTAAAAAAACTACACAGAAATGGACGAGCGCAAATGGACGGAGACTGAGAAATTCCACAACTTTCTTATGAATATTAAAAGACAAATTTATGATGTATATCAGAGAAAGTAATGATGTAAAATTAGAATCGGCAATAAATAATATAATGTTGTTTACATTCACAGAATTTACGTTCATTTGCGTCTTTAGATAACGCTAATCGCACCGGTAAAAACTGAAAGCGCGCGGGGGTGTCAGAGTTCGATTGCCTTCCTCTTATATACACATGTACGAAAATAGCATGTGTGTGTGTGTGTGTGTCTATTATAATAAACGAGCTGCTGGAATTTATCGCTTGATTTTACTGTGAAATTATTCAGCGCAGGAATGTGAAAAGATATTACCGTATATTTTTTCGTTACCTTACGCGCACGAAGAGATAAGAAGAAGAGACGTATATGATTGCGCAATTTGCATGCGAATCGCATGCGGACATACCCATACACAGTGGGTATACGTTATTTTGAACAATTCGTTACATAATGCGTGTGCTCACCTATCAGCTTCCTCCATTACTTTTGCAACCGCCTCGTTAATAGAGTAGAAACTTTGCGCGCGAGAGCAATCCACGTTATTCCACCACTCGCAGACCAGTCTCTCCTGATTGAATAACGTGCCGTTCGGACAAAGGAACGAATCTTTACGGTTGCCTCGTTGACAGATGTGAAACGCCTGACAGCCGGCCTCAGGGTCGGCGTAATAGCCCGGATATTGATATTGCTCGCACTCGAATCCCGTCTGCGGGACTTCTCGCAAGATCGGATAATCTTTTCCGGCTACGCCGGGAATTCCTTCGCCGTCGTTGTCGTCGTCGTTGTCGTTTGACCGATAACGCGGATCCTGATGGCCATATTCCGGCTCGTAAGATAGCTGCTGGTCGGGACGCACATTCGAATATCCTTCGTACGCCTGTATTCATTAATACACGAAGAGAATAAATGGTTTTTGAAAACACATTCCCTCTAATCCTATTTTAATCACATAATACAACAAATAAACCTTTGATTCGCTTTTTTCAATTAAGAACATAATATAATTTTAATTTTTTTATTGTGTATGTGATAACGAGCAAATTTTCACTCAAGACTTCTATTTTACATTTTTTTTAGAGCGTTGACTCTTATTTAATGATAAAACTGACAAGGTTTAAAATTTAGCGTAATTTCTTTTTGTGCAAAATTTAAAGAAATCATTGAAAAACATGCGTAAACTTAAATAATTTATGATACCAATGTGATACGTACTATGCAACTTGCAACAGAGATCATAAGAACCAATCCTAGTCTGAACGCCATGATCTCAGGATTCGATTTGGTGCCTTCAGCTGATCGACTTGTTGCGAATTGTATCGAATCGAAAAACGATCTCGGTCTTTATATAGTTCGCAAAAATGAGTTCAAGTACACGAGGTTCATCTGAACGGGCGCATCCTTCGATCGAGTAGATCCGCACGCATCGGCGAAAGTGATCTGTATTTCGGCAATTAAGGGTGACGCAACAAAGGCAAATATTCTTCTTTAATGTGCAATGACTGATGATACAATTCTTGACCCAATATCTGGCAAGGAGTTGAATAAAAAAAAAACTCCTATCGACTTAATTAAAATCCTGTCAAGTTGTCATAATGAATTTTTGCCGTGTCATATACGGTCTAATTATAAATTTTAAAATATATATATGTATTATAGTAAGGATCGATCTCTCGTAATAAACATCTTGCGCAACTTCTATTCTTTTTTTTTTTATAATTCTTTTCCTTGGCGATCCATACAATCCTTCGTGTGTGTAATTTTCTTTTGATATAAAACTTACTATAACATTACTATATAATAAAATATTTAAAATATTCATATTTAGTTGTACTCATATTTTAATATATCAATAAAATAATTTACAATTTTAGTAGAATCCAACTTACGTGTTTACTTATATTTACTGAAGATACATATACACACGTGTATATATACATTCTATTTCATTAACAGTATTTCTGTCTTCAATAATAAAATTACATTAATTTTAACATCAGTTAGTGAGAAAACATTAGAACTGAGTGTACAAATGAACTTTTACCGACTGAGAAATATGGTGAAAATCAACGAAAATCTTCCAGCTGTTCCTGAGATGTGGCCAGCACGTGGACGGTATACACGTGATGATATATGTATGTATGTTATATTGAAATAGCTCGGAGCAAACTGTGTATGTTGACTTTGTAGAAATGGATTTTAAACCAAGTGATGGATTTTTCGACTTATGTATAAATGTAACAAGCGAAAATATTGATTGTTTAGATGATATTCTGTCGAGGTTATATCAAAGTAAGTCAGTACCAGTAAAAAATTACTCAATTGTCATTCTTTTTCGATATTTTAAATTGTACTTGTTATCAGTGGGTTATAGGACAGTGGCATTAAATCAAACTGTACATGAAGATAGTTTTATCGGTAATAGTAAGAAAAAAAAGAAGAAAGGTGAAGAGAATAAAACAATATCGATTTGGGATGTGGTCCCAAATCCAATTGACGCGAACAAATTAAATGAGAAATTCAAAGGAACACTGTGTATACTTAATAGGATAACTTTTGTATGTTCAGATCCTGTGCGAACCCATACATTGGTATGATATATAATTTTAAAAGAATTTAGATTGTTATTTTTCTATGTCGAGACATCACATACATACATTTTATTATTATTGAAAACACAAGATTCGAATAACATAAGTCTGAAATATAATTATATATTTCAGACTTTATTATAGATACAGGTCAGTTATGGTATATTTATATATTTAAGTACTTTTATTGTTACAGTCACAGTGTCCGAACTTGAAGAAATATAATTTATATGCTCTTGCGCCAATTAAACAAGACATGTTAGATGTTAGTATACGTAATTATATACTACATTTCTTGATAAAAATGCAATATATTTTTAATTTATTTTAATTGTTTAATTATGTTCTTTTTTTATTTTTTCATAGTATGCATGTTCACAATTAAATGCAGATCTCATTTCATTAAGACCACAAACCTGTGGCATAAAACTGAATCGAAAGTCATATCGTCTTGCAACAAGAAGAGGTTTATGTTTTGAAATACAGTATGCAGATATTTTGAATTCAGGAACACGTGTGGAATCTATTTATTACTCTCATCTATTTTATGTATATCGCAAGAGTGAGGTAAGTATATGTGTACATGTTTGATTTTTATTGTACAATAGTAATAAAATGCTTGTACGTTATAGAATGTAATAATATCAAGTGGTGCTACTAAGAGCCATTTAATCAGGAGTCCTTATGATATCATAAATCTGTATCCTTTAATATAATGTAACAACACGAAAAATAGTTACATATAAGACACATAAGTTGATGTACATATTGTTTTGTGATATTTACTTATTCACTATTTTGATAATCTCTATATTTTCTATAACTACATTGAATTACTATAATGTGCACTAGAGGATTTATACTGGGTTTGAGTGAAAGTAAATCAAAAGCAGCTATATTAAATCAATGTCAGCTTCTTCTTCTAAGAGCAAGTAAGTTATAATTAAATTTATACAACCATAAGATAAAAAAACTATTGAAAATTTAATTTTAGGAAGGCGAGTACTTGACAAGGCGGTATTTACAGTGGAATTTACAAAAGATAAAACAACGGTGGAAGATGATTCAGATTAGTAGCGAAAAATAAATTTGTTGAATAAATTTATGAATTTAAGATATGATAAAATATAAATTTGATTTTTATAGGAAGTTGTTCTGTTTTATTTAACTTTATACAAATGGTCTTTAAACTTTTGTTATCTATCGTCTGTAGATGGAGATGTCATCTATCGTCTGTATTTTAAAACTTCCTCTTGTTACTATAATCTGTACTATCTCACGATGATACATTTCGGAGTTAACATTTTGCTAATTTTCACGAAACAGACTTGAAACGGTCTTGACCAATGAACGTCTAACATAAAGTTGTCACATTGATTTACAGACCGTAATATATTAAATGCTCATTGGTCGAAATGGTTTTAAGTTTTGTTTTTACAATACTAGAAATCTGGTACGGAAAGAGATTTAACCAATCGCATTCGCGGATAATTCGGTCAAGCGATCAACGCGATTGGTCAATTCTCTCTCCGTCTGACATTTCGAACCAATTTCTAACATCGTGAACGCGAGACCTCACAGTGAATGAAAACAGACTTTGTTTCCCATCTGAGGTTTTAGGTCCTGATTAGCACACAAGCGTCAATAATACATAAACTACATAAATAAAATGCGGCTATTTAAAATCTGGTGCTCGACAATGTAAAAAAAAAGTAACGATTTCCAATTGCGCCGTGAGTAGTGTCAAATATTCGTTCATTGTTCTGTATGCTTGATAATTTTGCAGTCGCGAAAAGATTGTTAGTGTAACTTTTTCAATATTTTCGAGAGAGTGATAAAGTTTTAATAATTTTGTTATGTTTGTTCATGTTCATATCATGTTCACATACTATTTTTTTTTATTTTATTAAAATTTTTGTGTCTTGAAATAATGCAATCGCACTTACAGCAATAATGCTTCAAATATAAATTATTAATCAATAATATTTACGTTATTTTGAAGTGTATTCTATATTCAGGTTTCAGAGAGATGCAATATTTTAATTGTGGGTTAATTGTGCTTCAAACATGGACTAGTGCAATTCAGTTATGCCCACAACATTGTTCATGCAAATCAGTTGGACCTCAAGCTGAATGGTTACGTCTCAAATGTGGTGATCATTTAGAAGAAATCAAGAATGTAGATATCAACGCAGTTAGTGTGGAACTTACACAACTGTAAGATTATGGATTTTGGATTTTCGATGTTTCTTTTTTAACATCTAACAATCACGTAACAATAATTTATTCAATTGCAGAGATTTGAGCAGAAATGCTATTCATGTTATTCAAGCAAATGTATTTGTAAATTTAACAAATCTTAAAAAACTAGACTTGTCAAAAAACAAAATTAGTTCCATAGGAGAAAGTTGTTTTAATGGTCTAGAAAAGTTGGAGAAGTTGTAAGAATTTGAGTTATTACTCATATATATATATATATAAATATGTACATGTCTAAATGTGTTTTAATATTTTATAATTTTAAATATACTTTCAGAGATTTAAGTCAGAATCAGATATCAGTAATAGACAGTTATGCATTTAAACAATTGCCAAATCTCAGAAGACTGTAAGTCTAGAATTTATGATAAGCTTTATATATAAATGCTGTTATATAAAGATTTCTTTTTATCTTATGTCTTTTTTGCTTCATTGCTCTAGTGATTTGTCTGGAAATAAAATAACTGCTCTGGCACCATCTTTATTTCATGATTTGCTGGCGTTAGATCGCTTGTAAGTTAAAGCATTATTTGCGCTGACATAAAACTGTTATAATTTTAATAATCTGGTTTTTATGTGCGTATATTTTTTATATACTACATTATGTTGGATACAAACTCATAGATATATAATTTCAGAAAATTAAATGGAAATAGTTTGACTACTTTAAAAGAAGGGACATTTCACGGACTTAAGATGTTAAAACAGCTGTAAGTAAACAAAAATATAAAAAAGTCTACGTAAAAAAATATAAAAGTCTATATTCTTATATACAATTTATAATTCGAATGTGTTTCAGAGATTTGACTAATAATCCTTGGAAGTGCAATTGTGATTTGTATTGGTTTAGTGATTGGATTTACAATTCTTCACTCAAATTAAAGTAATATATATATAACTATATATTTTTTCTGTTAATCAAATTTATTGAATGAAAGGAAATTTATATTTGATTTAATATTTTAGTCCACCGCCAAAATGTGACTCTCCGGCATTTCTCAAAGGTCAGCCGGTGAAGAAACTGAGATTTGCGGAAGAGCTTCAGTGTCAATGGATATCGCCCGCGATTGAAATTCGACCAGTTCAAAACCAAGTGGTCTTTGCCGGAGATTCGATCACCTTGAAGTGCAGAGCACCCAGTATTACGGTAGATAAGAGCGCCAGACTGAATTGGTTGTGGTATCCCAATGCTTCTGCCGAGGTCGTGGATCTGAGCGCTTACAAAGATCCACGAACAAGTTTGCCCAACATCAGAGTTGATAATAGAAATCTTTCAGACAGTGGCATTGTAGACAGGTACTACATATATATTTACGTGAATTGTTTAAAAATTATATGTATAGAATTATATATCGTTAATATTTTGTTTTTTTAGCGCCCTTAGTATAGTTCCAGTTAAAGAAGAACACAACGGACAGTGGAATTGCTTGTTAGTTTCCGTAAACGGTAATAAATCAATGGCGGTCAGCGTCATCGTGATATCCGAAAATACGCGTTATTGCCCTCTAGCAGGTAACAAATTAATTAAGATATGTACACACAAAAAACTCACAAAAAACCGCTAATCGCATAAATCTCATTTGTAGTAACTCGAAACAATAAAGGCGTTTATTCCTGGCCCAAAACAATTGTAGGATGGAAAGCCGAACTGCCATGTGAGGGTCATCATTTATCGAGCCTGATGCAGGCGCCTTTGAAAGCTTCTTATCACTGCAATATGAGCGGCCATTGGGAGCATCTAAACACGGAATCATGCCCGTACATATCTCGCACAACGAAAGTCTTGGAACAGTTCGCGAAAGTGAATCTGTCGCTCACGCGAGTGACAAGTAGTCTAATGGAAACGGCCAAGAGATTCAAGAATTACACGGGAAACAATTCGCTAAAGTTAACAGATCCAGTTGAAATTCATTTCATAGTGCAAACGATAGAGAACTATCTGAATTATCTCACCGACGAAAAGGAACTTGGCTTTATGTTGATTGACATAGTTAGTTCGATGATGGAAATATCGAAAGAAATGCTAAAGAAAGCGGAAATAAATTTTAAAGCTTGCACGAGATTGATCAGAGCGATCGAACGTCTCATAGAATTTACACCGTCCGTACAATCTCACAAGAAACACATGGCTCTCGAAGAATTTCGGGTTAAGCGCGACAGTTTTAGCGGATTAACGTGCACGTGGTACACAAACGTCGCTAATTCCGATTCAGACTCGAGATTCCTGCATTGCACAACGATCAATCGAACAACGCCAATAAGCGCGAAAGACAATACGATAGAAGCTTCCGTTCAATTACCCGCGTCCTTGCTACGACAATTGTCGCACGATGGTGCGATAGCTCAACAGCTTATGATATCTATGTTTAGCGACAGTAGATTATTTCCCAAAACGATTGTCAATGACAGCATGGATATAACGACTTGCATCGTCGGCAGCAAATTAAGTAAGCTGCGAAACGAGAACCGCGAGTGTGTTTCTGTGTTTTATTAAATCTTTTTTTTATGTAAAACTTATCGTAATGTTTTTGTTCCAGTTGGCACATCGGTACGAAACCTCTCCGAACCGGTTTACGTCATGTTGAAGACGCCGTTATATCATTACAACAGGAAAAGACCGAAGCCGGTAGTGTGGGACGAAACGTACAACAATGTGGGAGGTTGGAGCAGCGATGGATGTTATCTAACTAACTTGCTGAATAATCTAATAGTTTTTCATTGCAATCGTTTGGGATATTACGGACTTCAGCAGGAAGTTTCGCATCTCGATGGAAATAGGTACGGAAGTATAAGATAAAGTGTCCCTTTTTTTCTTAATTGCCTTTTTATTTTCATTCACACGTAATTTTCATAGCGTGCACGGGGCAAGATTCAGGTACTCACATCCGGCGATATACATCGGTAGTTTCGTCACGATCACTTGCCTGATGATCATGTCGGTGACGTATATCATTTCTTACACATCGATCACGATGCCCAAGAAAGCGAAGCAGTCCGTTGTCAATACTTGGTTTGCTATGGCATTGCTGTCGTTCCTGTACAGCATTGGCATTCAGCAAACGGAGAACGTCAAGATCTGTCAGGGAGTCGGTCTCGCTTTACACTATCTAACCTTGTGCTGTCTGTTATGGATGGCAGTATCTGCCAGGTAGGATTTGCAGCGTGTGAATTTAACGAATGAAACTAAACTTGTCACCTTGTCAAAATGCATTTGATTTCAGTAACATGTACAAAAAATTCGCGAAATCGGGTCTCGACGTGATACCGGACGACGAGCTGCCAGATCAACCGTTACCGAAACCCCTATTGGGTCTCTACCTGGTCGGATGGGGCATAGCTCTGATTATCTGCGGAATATCCGGTGCGATCAACCTACGCGAGTACGCCGGATACGCTCACTGCTTTCTTCGGACCGGACCGGCGCTCGCGGCGCTCTTTACACCGGCCGGAATTTTGCTCATTTATCTGCTGATCGTTCTTCTGCTAATCAGACGGGCGATTCAGAACGTCGATACGAACGCGCAATTGTCCGACGGTACTCAAGCCACAGAAAACATGGATCTAGAGTTACTGGAGCCGAACGCGAATTCTTCCGGAGACAGAAACAGCGTGCACAGCACGCAGACGGTTTCCTCTGACATCGAGGATCCCGAACACTCGCAGATCGCACAGTGGAAAGGTCAGATTATAATGTTGATACTGTTCTTGATGTCCTGGAGCAGCGCGGCCGCGGTAACGGTCAAACCGTTGAACTCCATGCCGTTCGAAGAGACCGTGTTCTCCGTGATATACGCCGTCGCCACAAGCACGCTCGGTATATTCGTCTTGTTTTTCTACGGAATCGCTCGCAACGACGTGCGCAATCAGTGGTTGAAGATGCGCTGCTGGCTGGGGAAGCGGAAGAATCGCTGCTGTCGCACCAGAAGCGTGTGCGACGCGAACGCCGCGATGCAACCGACGCAACCTCTGGTACAGAACTTCGTCCCGCCGTTGTCGAACTCGCAGGCCGCACAAGCGATATCCGACACGAACTCCGTCGCCTCGTCAAGAAACACCAACCAGTCGCAATCGCAGATCTACAACAGCGCCAAGCTCGCGGATTTCGCAATCAATCACGACGACGCGGTGACGGCCGTTCCCGCGAAAGCGGCGAATCTGATACTGCTTCATCGCCAGCAGTATCGCTCCAACAATTCCGTCACCACTCACACCGAACCGTCACCGGCCTGCGTCGAGATGTTCTACAATCCTCATCAGAGCGGCGTCGCCAGAAAGTTCTTCAAGAAACAGCGCCGACACACCGCGAAGAAAAACAATCTCGGCCCGAGGAAGCAGGGCGACGGCGGAGCGACGAGCGACGGCGGCAGCTGCGTGTCGATACCACGTCCTACCGTGAAGATTGACAACAGTTTGGAACGCAGCATCCTGAGCAGCAGCGCCAAGGTGAACAACACGAATATACACGTCGAACTGAATCCTATTAATGACATCAAGAACGTGAACATATTGTCGGATAGCGGCGGTAGCATCTCGGAAGAGAGGAATATCCCGATACGTTTCGTCATCGGTCAGGAAAATCTGGCGCGTAACGTGAAGAAGATCAACAACGACATCGTGCAACAGGACAACGTCGCGATGTTCGACGCGATGAGAGGAACGTCACAGTCGAGAAGAACGGCGCAGGATTCGGACGCGGACATCTCGAAGATCGAGGAGGAACGATGTTTGCGAAACGTTTCTCAACAGTGCAGCCTGGAATACAGCTCCGAGATGGACGTCACGCAGATGACGAGCGAGCGGAGCGATCACAATCTACCCGAGATCTGCGAGAACGCGGAAACGGGAGCGCAGGACGAGTCCTGTTTCTCGAGAAAGAGATGTCCGAGCGTGAACGAGATCGGGATCGTCACGGAGGAGCAGTGCCCGCGCGACACGACGAGACGTCTGTATCTCTCCAACAGCATGTACTGCCTGCCGTTGGATCACGAGAGACCGCTGACGAACAGTTACTGCAACTCGTTGAACGACGTCGCGTCCCTGGCGAGTGCGAGGCACGGCGACGAGTGCTCGAAGCCGTCCCTCACGGACGTGCGAAGCACCACCAGTTCGAACTTGTGCGGGCACGAAGTTCCCGAGTTTCGGGGATCGTACGATCGTTCGCTATTCGAGATAAACAGTTTGACCAGTGACAATCCGTGTACGTTGACCCCGCACGCGGAAACCCCGTACGCCTGTTCGTTGGCGAATGTTTATTGCATCTCCGACAAGAGTCTGGAGGAGAACAATTTTCGCGAGGAACCGAGCGTGGATCACAACAACGTGTGTAACGCACTCGAGTCCAAGGATCTTCTAATTGAGAAGAACTTCGGTTCTCTCGCCGATATCACGTCAATTAGTAAGTCCAGTTCGCGCAATATCGATAATCTCGAGTTGTTTGACGAGATGAGCGCGTACGAGACAAGCGACACGCAACAACAGTTCGAGGCTGACAAGATTTATTCGGTGGACGAGTCGACGAGTCATTTGCCAGTTAAGAAAGAAACGAGTGTTTAATATACGTAATATATCTACGTTGTTCTACATTTAGATCTAATTATAGAGCTATTTATTTTATGCACACACACACACACACACACAATTTAGCATTTGCGTAAGTAAGTTGCTTTTTGTGACGTTCAATTCTCTGAATGTGTTCAACCACATTTCTACATCGAATAATACCTTGTGTCTTCTTGCGATACGTTTGTTTTAAAGAATTTGTATATAACATATGTTTTTTGTTTTTTGTTTTTTTTTTTTTTACATGCTATGGTTTTTCGAGACGATGTTCGAAAATCGGACGGAAGTTTTTTATTTGACTTGTAAACGATATGTAACATACACGCAACGCACAGATTGTCGATTTCCGGCAAAAATAATTTGTCAAAAGAAATTTCATTCCCACCGAAGAATTTTATTGCAACACATTTTTTGCGCTCTGTGTGTAACGTTATTGAATGTTGTATACTTGATCAACACTTTCTCGCGTCTTGTGATCTCCAAGATGAATCATCTTCATCTTCAGGATGAATGCATCTTTATCTTTGGACGATCGATTTGCTTTTGTATGTACATAAACTGCCTAAATATAAAATTAACGAAGAAATTTCTGTATAGATCGAAGAGAGAGACTGAATATTAAGGATATATTGAACGGAACTCAATTGTCATCGACTTCCACTTTATTGTAAATAAAGTTCCTCCGGTTGAGTTTCTAGGAACGATCCTATGAAAGCGTGTTAAAACGCACTTTTATATATATATATATATATACATACATATACATATATAAATTATATTGTATTTTATTCTTTTTACTATGTTATTTTTTTTATACATATGTATACTACTTTGATCTTCTTTCGCGCGAAAAATATAAAATTTTTATTATATATGTACGATTGTATACAAAACCAGTTACTAACTAATTATACACGTGTATATTGTACAAAATTTATATGTTTAGATCATTTGCCACCCCCGCTTTTATATAATACTTCTATATCATATATACATTTCGCAAATGTAACCACACCTGAGATTGACGTGTGCCATTAAAAATCTTAAACCTCAACAGGAAAACTCTCATCGATCAATTATTTCATTAGTTTTTTTTTTTATCTCATGTACGTCTCAGATAATCTATCATGGCAACGTTTTCGGAATAACTCTCCATAATTTTTTTCAATCAAATCTTTCTTCCGATTTGATTTATCATCATCATCATCATCATCTACGCTTGTGTCCCGCTTGATTTCGCCACGCCCAGCCAGTCTTTCGGATTTTTCAGCACTTCCACGAGCTGCGATTCCTTCGACCCGGGTTCGGACTCGTGCATGTATTCCCACTTTGCGTTCAGTGGCAGGGACATGAGTATGCTCTCGTATCGCGCGCCAGGCGTGTACAAGCCGAACTTGGTGCCGCGATCGTAAATCAAATTGAACTCGACGTATCTGCCCCGTCGTAACAATTGCCACTGCCTTTCCCGATATCCGTAACCGTCGTCCTTGTGCTTCTCCACCAGAGGAATGTACGAGGGTATGACCGCCTCGGCGCAGGAAGTCACGAACTGGAACGCCTCGTCCTGACTCGGAACGTCGACGTCGTCGAAGAATATCCCGCCCACGCCGCGTCGTTCTCCACGGTGCACGATGTAGAAGTAATTGTCGCACCATTCCTTGAACTTGGCGTAGTACGAGGGATCGTGCTTGTCGCAAGCGGTCTTCAGCGTTCTGTGAAAGTGCCTGGCGTCTTCTTCGTTCAGATAATACGGTGTGAGATCCGTACCTCCGCCGAACCACCACTGAGTGGTGCCGTCCGGATTCTCCACCTCGAAGTAACGATAGTTGAAGTGTATCGTGGGAATCATGGGATTGCGAGGATGAATCACGGCGCTCACGCCAGCCGCGAAAAACGGCACGGAATCTTCCATCTTTTTACCGCGCGATCTCATCTGCTGAATTGCGCTGGGCGGCAATATGCCAGTCACCACTGACACATTGACGCCAGCCTTCTCGAACACCTGTCCGTCCTGAAGAACGCAAGTGACACCACCACCGCCTTCTTTTCTAGTCCAGCGGTCCACCTTGAAACTCCCGTTGCTTTCAAGCGATTCGAGAGCCTGACAGAAGTCAGCTTGTGTCTTCATCACCAGCAGTTCCATCTTCGTTCTCATATCGTTCTTCTTCAACCTCTCGATGGACGTGATCGGCTCTGCCATGAAGGTTTTCACGTGATTTTGCAAATCGTTATCGTTCCTTGCCGCTAGAACTGTCATGCTCGAAACACTGTAAGCCGCAACTCCTGTCAAAACTCCTGTCCCGACAAATTTCAGGTGTCTCGACTTGCTCCACGTGGCGCAGCAATTAATACCGATGGAATACAAGCTTCTCCAGTTCTTCAAAATGGAATTTGCCATTTTTCTGTGACTCTTTTAGACTTTTCTTGGTCTTATCTTAAACGTTCTCACTTCTAGCAATCAGACCCGATAACAAATATATATGTATCGTCAATGAGATAATTGGACCATGTTGATATTGGTGTGACAAGAAATATCAAAAAATTAAATAGAAAACATTACGCACCTTGTTCTTACAGCAATGATATTCCACGTCTCATCAGTGATTTTCCAATATATTTTATATGGGCATTTTTTAAATTTAAAATCTATTCTCACGTGCGTGACAGAGAGTTTTTAAAAAACACGGATCCACTTTGCGAGAGGTTAAACAATCTGCCGGTAAAACAGCACACGTCACGCAAGTGTCATACTGCACGAGTGGTATGAAACGTTTCATTGGTCGCTACTGCGCACCTCCGAGAGATGAAACTGCCTTGCCTTCTATCATTATACTATAGTCGTCGGAAAGTCGCGTTGATCACTGTTTGTGCGGTAGTGGCAGTTTGCCGTCTGCTCCGGTCGGTTTGTTGATGTCTCGTGTTCGTTTGTCCCAATAAATTCTGTCATATCGGATGAGATCGTGAGGTTTATTCGCGCGAAACGAAAGGTCATCGAAGCAGACGGTGGTCGCGTCGCTTTGCCGCGAAACGGTTTGTAAATTCCAGTAGAACGACGCGGCGAACCGCGTCGTGTGTACGAAAGCGAAGGCGGTGGCGCGTCCTTTCGATCGATCGTCACAGACACATCTCGGAGCGGAACGCGCCAACCAAATCGCGCAATTCCGCATCGGAATTATACACACACACATATACACACACACACACACGCGCGTGTTTTATTTTCGCGGCTTTTTAATTCCGCGTTTATCATCTCGCCGCCGTTAACCATCTCCAGGCAAAATGGCAACTGTCTGCTACTCGTTGTCCAAGTACGGACTGGTTATCGTGAGCATTATATTTCTGGTAAGTTTATATTCGAATCGTGTCTCTCCACTTAGACAATTCGTCGTGACTACTTCAATTTGTTTGAGTATCTTCTCTCTCTCTCTTCCTCTCATTGTCATACAAACGCACTTCTCTCTCTCACGCTACCAAGATTTTTATTACATACTTACGTACGCACACAAATATTAAAAAAAAATATATATATTTTCTCTACATGCGTACACACACTTCTTCATTTCTCTTAATAATGTAAAGCACGTGAAATATATAGTATGGTTTACTTTTGTAACGCGGCGATTGTTGATAACCGCGAGTTGCGTACAGCATGTTCCAAGAATTTCGATATTAATCTTCTGGAACGCGCGTTGAGAGGATGCGACAGAGATGCGACACGCGGAGATGATGTTCGCGGTCGAATTCATCGCTAATGAGAATTAATGCGTAATTTTGAAATCGCAGGATTTTATTGTTCAACCTTGAGTTTTATTTCTGTGCGAACGAGATTACGAATTTGATTTAGGTATACGCGCGCGTGTGCGATCGCTTAGCGCGACCGAGGACCGAAATATCGATGATGGCCAAAACACAAACCGAACGCGAACCCATAAAAAGACGAGAAGAAAAACCTTCTACTTGGAATCGAGCGCGCGGATGATGTGATATAGTCTTCTAACGTCATCATCAGATCACAAGCTAAATCGATATGTATATCAACGATTTCTCTTCGAATACAATCGAAGAAACTCGAACGTACATCGAAATTTTCATAACAGGCAACAGTGTTTAAATATAGTCTTCTAGTCAAGGAGCGAGAGGCATGTTCTTCCTACAACGAACCTTCGGCCCACGCTAACAGCCCAGTTTCCTTTGCCCCCCGTCGTATCTTCCCCTCCCCCTGCTCGTTGTCATATTCCTACATCAACAAAAGTGCGCTCTCTGAATGCCGATTGCGTGTATGCGCACGTTTGCTTGAGTTTAAAATTATATTACAAACGGGATTTGAAACTTGTTGCGTTTGCCGCAGAAACGTTCAATGTTTCGATCTACGTGACGAGATCTATGAAGGAATAATTTAAAGAGAGAAAAAAAAGAGAAAGAATTATTACGTATTGAGATTTTTTTTTCTTTTATAACAAGCACGAATCACACTCGAATCGATATTAACTCTGATATTAGCCAAACGGAATCCGCCTGATTCATCGGACCGTTTTTAGTTGTTGCGCGCGTTCTTACATCAATTCTAAATACTCTCTCTCGTGTGCGAGAACCATAAGTATGTTCTCTGTTTTAAAGATAGACACTTGCGCAATTTGCACATGAATTAAAAACAGACTGTACAAGAGACAGATTTAATAATCTATTCTAGGCTTCGCGTATTCTTTTATTGTTTTGGGGGAGAGGGGAAATAAAGTAAATATCTTCGTATTTTATTATCTTTTGTTAGATTTCTTAAAAGTTTCTAAGAATTTCTCAATTTTCTAAACATTTCAGATCTCTCGCTTTCCGAATATTTGACAAATTTTTTCTCGTTCGTGAAACTTGGTTTTTTTAATTTACTTCATTGTATTAATTCGGTACTTCGAACATTAAGGATCGTTATGTCGATGTTTTTTCCAACGCTAATTCGATGTGTATGTACGGCGAAGTGTTGCGAAGAGACACGACAGGAAACCCCAACCCCACGCACTCTTAAATGGAAGTTCCCACATCTGGCGGACAGACCATCCCATTGTAAATGTTGCGCGTTCTCCCTTACATATACTTTCGTACGTATACTCTCCTGTTCGGTTAGTTAAAGTGGCTCGTTAGTTTCTTCCATCGTTGAGACTACACACACTTGTGAGACCTTGAGAGATATCTTGTATTTCGTCGACCGAGATCTCGAAATCAAATTCAAAGAACTCAAATTTTCGAAGTTAATAGGAATATAAAATTTATAAATTTTATGTAATATATTTTAAGAGAGAGATAGTATTTTTATTATCACTTAAAAAATAACAGTATTTTTTTGTACGCAAGAAATATGTTTGCCTTTCACAGATCGTCGGAATAGCGGCGCTGATCCTAGGAGGATGGATGATAATAGACAAGACGTTCTTCGTGTCGATCTCTCAGAAGAAAAGTTACGATGCGGGTCTGTACATTATGCTCGCCACCGCGAGTTTCATGGTCATAATTGCCTGCTTAGGCTTTGTGGGCGCTTTGAAGAATTCTCGGACCTGTCTGGCCTGCTTCATCAGCGTTTTACTCGTCGTGATTGTCGCACAAGTCGCGTCCGGTTGCTGGCTTCTGGCTCATGAAGACCAACTAGACCAACTGATCAGATCTTGCATGATAAACACCGTTAAAGTATGTTTTCTCAAGTTTGCAAATTGCGTAATAATTTTTTCATATATTTTGAAAAGATAAAAAAAAAAAACATTTATCTTCGTAGTTTGAATATGGCGAAATAGAAAGTCGCACAGAAATTATGGACGTCATTCAATCCGATCTCAAATGCTGCGGTGCCACTGGTCCTGCGGATTATACCGGCAGTAAATACTCGAACAAGGACTCTTCTATACCGCTCCTTTTAACCGTTTCCAGCGATCCGAACAATTTCTACAAAGTACCCGAATCGTGTTGCAAAGATCCGAACAGCATCGCCTGCAAGGAAGGACGCAGCATAAAAGTAGCCGGAATTGTGGGTTCTGCGATCTACAGCGAGGTAAGTTTTATTTTTGTAATAATATCGCGTTACGTATCATGTGATTTTGATGAAACATAATATTTATTACTTTATAGGTGCTCTGGTAATAAATTTAATTATAGAAATCGTTGCTCTAATACTCGCTTTGATTTGTTTCTGCCAAGGCGGATCGTCAGATCGATACAAAGCTTAAAGTTATTTTTTTATCACGTGTCGTATAAAATAAGTATAATCTTACGTTAGGGTGTCCCATAGTAACGGCATAATAAAATTTTCCATTTCTGTGTGCCAATGCCACTGAATGTTACGCGCAAAATGCATCTTATATTTTGCTAATATAGTTGAGAGTTAAAATATTGAAACACGTGTGTTTTTCAAACTGTTACAAATCGCATTCTACAAGCGATTACCGTTGCTTCCCTTTTATCATCTTACGTGAGAATTGGTATGCGTTATTTTGGGACCAATTCAAGATCTGATATGTGTCGTTTTCTACTTTTATTTCTTTGTAAATAAATTGATATAATAATGTACATATAATTACACGCGCGCGCAGAGTTCGTATATTTTACAAAACTAACTCTTGTAATATTTAAATCTATGCGCACAGAGCAACTCATATTAGCGAGATATATTAATTTTAGACTGATTTTTATCTTGGAAAAAAAAAGGTACAAAGATACAACAGATAGTAAACCGAAATATTTTATCATGTGATTTTTTATCTATGTATATATATAAATTTTGAGGAAGATTATATATTGAACTGAGGCTATTGGAGATACACAAAAAAAAAAAAGCTAAGCCAATAATTATATAAAATATTTGACGTTCTTATGACGCTGTTTAAAGTCATCAGACATATAATTCTGATGTTATTATGATATCAACTGATTGTCTTACACACAAGTAGTGTATATATATACGTACAAGTAAAGGTTTGAGAGAGTAAGAGTGTAAAATGGAAAGAAAAATTTAAGTAGATGTAATTGTTTCCTGAACAATTTTGACTGCCGATATCTGACTTCCGAGAGAAATTTTATCACTTTTTATTATTCTATACATATCAATAGACGTTTCTACTTTTATGATTTTAATTTTTTTGATACTTATTACTATTAATCTTAATCTATGTAACGGAATCTTTATTGATAAAGAAAAAAGAAATTTTATGTGAGATAAACCACACTGAATTTACTAATTTATTTCATCTTTTCGGGTTTTTTTATTACTGCCAAATGCCACTGTATTTTATTAGTTTATTTACATCTCTTTCCAGTAAAAACTCGTATGTATAAGCATTTAATGTTCTCAACCTGCACAGTTAGGGTTTCTTTGGGCCAAAGTCGCAAACCAAACCAGCGCACATTGCGTTAATATAAAATGAAAAATTATTATATTTTGAATTGCACGAGAGCAATGAGTTATATTATTTCTATTGACTAAAGCTGTATTCTTTGAATCTGATATATATGTATAATATCAGATATTTATAACATCGCGATCGAATGTTTATATACATATATTATATATAATATATATATATTATATATAATATGTATACTAGTTTTTAAACAATATTAAGAGATGGCTTAACAATTTTAGCTTATAAGAAATACATTCAGAGATCTGTATTTGTTATCTGCCTAATTTTAGATAAGTGTTAAGACTTTTCGATATTCCCATCTTGGATTTCGATATCAAAATCGAGGAGTCTTAAATATCGATCTTAGAACAGAATCTTATATATGTTTTACCTAATGTAATTAAACTCGCAAATCAAATCTCGAAACTAAAAAAAAAAAGATATGAATATTACGATAGGATCAATGCAGAAATCTGTTCTTTAATTCACGGCGCGTTGTAGTGTCTAGTCTAGTCTAAAAATTGATCGTGTCAAGTTATATTAATTTTTTTCGTTTTATCTTATATAGCATGTTATATTTTATATATTGTTTTATATATAGGTACTAATCACACAAGATTATCTACAGATTCTATAAAATAATAGCATTATATACATGTGTGTGTGTAACCGTTACCGTTTAATTTTATATACAAAGTATTATTTATACACTTTACGTAAGAACTAATACGTATTTTTTTATTATATAAATTTAATCGCAGCTAAAAGTTATTGCATATTACTTTCACATACAGCATTTTCTTAATGTACTACATAATTCTTTTTGTTTTCATTAACATTAGTAACTACGGAAGGCTGACGTTATATACACGTATGCTTATTTATAAAAATATAAAAATCGATATTTTCAACATTGATGTACATTGTAATTAAGAACTTCGCGAAAACATCACTCATATATATATATATATATATGTATGAATCAAATAATCAAATCTGCGAATTGTTTTCAATAATCACACATTCAGATTTTTTACCCGAGTGTCGTGAATAAAACTCCAAAGTAATTACGGGAAAACTATAAAAATTCGTGACTAAATTAATGAAAATTGACACACAAGGAAAGCTAAGATCGCAAATAATCGATATTTATGTAAAAAAAAAAAAAAAATTGTGACACGAAGTAAGTGTTACTTATATGTAAAAATACAAAACGGCGTGTAGCAGCAATAATTATTTTGATTAAAACTGTCGTACATATTTCTCTTCCCCTCTTTCACATTCTATGTATCAATACTCTCTCGTATACAATGCATAAGTACGCAAATGCACGTGTAAATCCTCTTCGCCGTTTAATAGAGAGAACAATACTGTGTGTGTCCAATAAATGTAAGATTATATTGAACTATTCGTGCAGGAATAAAGGAGTAAAACCTTCCGCGAAAGAAATTGTGATGAGAATTTATCGGTGTGCGCTATTGTGTGGAATTAAATTGTGTATTGTGTCAATAAAAAAAAAAAAAAAAACTTCCAACAGTCTGCACACATTATGTGCAGATTTCTGCAAATAAAGACGTATGTACATCTCTAGCTGTGTGTTTTATATTTATTTACAATTACCATATGTACACACATATAATATACGAGTGTATACTGCAAATTATATGTCTTTCCTATGAACCGACTAAAAAAAAACTATTGAAAAATATAGCAGTCGAATCAAGTACGGAAACGTCGCGACACGAAATTAAAATGATAATCACACAGATCGTATCGAGGAGAGAATACAAATAATGTGAAACAATTAAAATTGAATATGTGCATCCCGGTACGATGGGATTTCTCACAGTTCTTCACCGGTCGGATGAGATAATTTTAAAGTCAGCACGCGAGTTCTGCATTAAAATCTCGAGTTATTTTCTGCGTAATCGATAACGCGCTACGATATGCGCTTCTAATCGCGAACAGTATTGAGTTACCACTAATAATCGAAGCGGAAGGATGAAATAAGCGTGGAACTGCGCGACCGCGCAGGAAGAAGAAAGTTCGGAAGAAGGCGAGAGAGAAGGCGCGACGCAATCGCAAGTAACAAAAACAAGGACGACGAAGAGGAGGGGTCCGTGTGCGCAGCACACCTGGGACCTGCCGAGGGGCCTAGGAGGGAGCGGAACCACAGGTGCGGCCCCGGGATGAAGCACGGCCGTGCAATGTTGTACGGTCCGTCGTGGCGCGGAGAACAGGAGCGTTGCGCGACTGTTTTTTCCTGCTGTCCGCCTGCTTGTCCTCGCGAGTCGCGAGTCTTTTTTTTTTTCCAGGCAATATTGCGTTTTCGGTTCTTGTTCGGAAAATCCTACCGCGCGCACGTGTGGACACAGAATAATCGGTAAAAAGACCGTTCGAGACAAGCGGATTTCCCGTAATAATCTGAAACTTTTTGACTTATGATACCGAAAGTGTTGCATCTTCTGATCGGTGGTTCTTCTCGTAAATTCCTCGCATCAAAGTGAAACATATATATGTATAGAAGTCGACGCTGCATTCCCGAACGGATTGTACGGAGATCTCCTGAGATTTTTTTTTTTTCCGGTGTACACGTCACGCGCGAGAGGAATAACAAGTGGGGCCTCACCACCAAATCTTGCGACAGGTAAAAATTCTCTGACTCATCGAAAGTCGAAGTTGTACAAGCATATATAATTGCAAAATACCGCGCGACGAATGTATTGATAATAGTGTAAAAATAAGTATTGATAATAGTGTAATAATAAAGTTTTTTTGTGTACAACACGTCTATTTGCGTATCATTTGCAAAACAAATAACTCTCTCTGTAGTTCGATATAAGTGTTAAATAATGTCGGAACAACCGGTTAGAAAGAAAATATTTATATTTATATAAATATTTAAATAATATTTATGTAAATATGTATAAAACAATTATATAATACAAACAATTATATAATATATATTAGTTATAAGTATATAAAAAATATAAAAGAGTCCGAAGAGACAAAGTCGAAAGATCCAAAGAAGTTAATAATCCGCTGTTTGTTCGCGACGCTTCTTTCTTAGTTTACTTAGGATTATCAAACAGAGCCGTAATATTTTTCGACGCGCTTTCTCTCAATACCGCGCCACGCCGCTATAAGTAACCATGCCATGGTCATCTCACGTCGCATGAGATTAAGAGCACGCACGAACTCGTCTAATGTTCGAAAGAGAGACTCCGAAGAAACGGTGCTCTTCGACATCACCTGCCGCGTGGGTGAGCCAGTTTTTGTTTTTCCGTGTATGACTCGATACGCGACCTACTTTGAAGCTAAAGCACTTGAAATTACCGGCGAATGTTGGCGCAGTTGCGCGAACGTTTATGACCTGATTATTCTCGCATTGATAAGATCAATGTTGCAAAAACTTATTTATAGTTTTACTCTCCGACTTGTTTTATTGGCGGTTTATTAAATGTAAAAAGTAGAGACGGAGAAGAAACACAATTTGCATCTGAATAATAGGCACTTGATTTTGCTTATACATACAATTTTTTATATAAATTTATAGATTGAAAGCGATGCGTGAAATCTTCCTTGACTGACGTAACGGCTCTTGTCCGTGTAAGTAAAAGTTCAGTTTGTTTTCCGAACGCACGTCGTCATCGTAAAGAGCCACGCACACAATGAAGATCGTCATTTCCTGTCTGATATCCGCACTGGTGTCGGTCTCGATCGCCGAGTCGATCAACGATTGCGACGATCCGAATTTTCATTCACTGGAAACGCAGGAATCGTCCAGGCGGGAGTGTGGTCCGGCTTTCAAGAATCGCTGTTACTGTCTCACAACGTGCTACGACGATCGTTTTCAGTACGTCGTAAATTGCACAAACACCGGTTTCCAAGACACATCTCCGCTGCTGCATCTTCCTAACGAAACGCAAGTGAGTAGCAGACAAATCAATACAAAGTACCAATGAGAGAGTTTTTTTAATCAACTTTTTCTGATACGCGTACCAGGTACTTATCTTCACGGGGAACGAGCTGGAGGAATTACCGTGGAACGTGTTCGGTACCCTGGACAACTTGCCGTATCTCCGAGTGATCGACATGTCGAACAACAATATACGCGAGATCCGCGGCAAGGCCTATCATCACGTGCAATACGTGGAACGACTTATACTCAACTTCAACAAGCTCTCGCTGGATCCTGTAAGAAGCCATCCGAGAGTGTTCTCCAACTTCGTCTCTCTTCTGGAACTGCATTTGACCGGCGCCTTCGAGACCGGCTCGCCGAAGAATCTGGCGTCGACGCTTCACGATATCTTCGTTAAGAGGTATTTTGCGAAAGTTTTTGATTTTTCACATTTCTGTTTCACGATTGAAAATCATCTTCACTTCGTGTATTTTGTCCAAATATTTTCAGTAATCTCACGAAGCTCATAAAGCTTCACTTGGAGCAGAACAACATCTCGGAGTTTCGGGACGCCAACGTGTTCTGCGATCTGCCGAATCTTCTGCATCTCTATCTCGGCGACAACAATCTGACCGCGCTGCACTTCAATCTGTCGTGCCTGCACAATCTCAGCTTCCTGGACCTACGACGTAACAAATTCACGAGAGTCCTCGAGCGCGATCTTCACGTCATTGACCATCTCGCGAAGCACAATCGATCATTCACCGTCGATTTCTCGGCCAATCCCTTCGAGTGTTCCTGCAAACTGAATCCGTTCATCAAGTGGATGAACAAGACAAAAGTGTCGATCGCACACAAATCCAGCTTGCGGTGTTACGAAGGTACGCAATGTTTAAATTTCTCTTCTCGCGTGTTTTCTTTAAAAAAACACACACATTGTTAATAAGATTTTGTCGCCTTTTTGTCATCAGGAAATGCAAGATACGATTTTTACGAGACAAAGAATTGCGTGCCGAAATTATTGGCTTCCACTCGACGTGGCACGACGGTGATACTTTGCTTCCTCTCGATCGTGCTGATCATACTGATGTGCGCCTTGTTCTATCTGCAAAGAACGAAGCTCCAGAAAAGGATCGAGCCGGTGCTCGATTCAATCAGCAAGAGAGTGCGATACACGTCGATAGCGACCGGCGACGCTCGCGAAGATGTATAAAGAGGAAGAAGGAGAGAAGTTATAGGCTTAAAGTGAAAAACGTCACTTTTATCTAGTGAGGACGCAAACTCGTCAATTAAAGCAACGGACAATTAAAGAGCGCGTGTAAGAAAAGTTGTTGTACACGTAAAACGTTCGTTTAAAAATTATCTACTTCTTATAATCATTTAGTTTTTTGTTTTTTTTTATACGTTGAATTAAACTTTTATTTAAATCGCTCGACGTCGCGCGTGTCTGCAGCAAATAAAATAGGACTTACATTTTCACGCTTGAAATGTTTATATATATACCATATGTGAGATCATTGAGCAACGTATCGAATTGTAATTACACAAGCATGTTCGTTCAATGTTTTTATAAAAATGTGATCGTAATCTATTCGTACGAATAAATGTTATTTATTGTAATTCTTGAAATCTACCGTCACGCTTCTCTTTCTCAGATGTTACACGTATAGATAGTCAAAGTGACAAATGAACAGACATTGTGACAGTGTCTTTGACGTTTATAGCAAGTGCGACTTGGCGTGGTTATTTCTTCTTATCTCAATAATATTATCGGAGCGTCGACATCCATATCCGAGATTAGATATCGCGCGCATTATATGTGTTAACCTGTCTGTCATAAGACGTTGTTTGCCCGAAATAATTGTATCGCGAAGCGGTTGTTATTTAACGCAGTTCGCATCAGCATCTTCGAAAGTGTAACTTTGCATATGTTTGCTCTGAGTTTCGCGT